>JAYMFT010363750.1:0-38435 GCA_038088735.1 Panulirus argus
TATATATATATATATATATATATATATATATATATATATGTGTGTGTGTGTGTGTGTGTGTGTGTGTGTGTGTGCGCTAGAGGGCTACACTCGGATTGTTTTTTTATGAAAAAGTGTGAAATTTCATTTCTGCTGTTCAGAGTGTTTGATCCTCGAGCGACCACACTCCTCCCAATGTCTTGGACCCAAATGTTGTTCCACACCGGCCCATGGTCACTGTTGGAGCCAGAAGCCATTACGCAATTTTCAGGGAACTTTTACTCTCAGGTGTGAAGATGTGTTTGACTCGGTCCTGGGGTCAGCAGGTGTGGTGTGCAGCCAGTTCCGGGGTCAGGAGGGGTGGTGACCTCCCGCTCCTGGGGTCGGTGGCTCCTGCAGTGGTGTAGTGCCAGACAGAGGGTGTCATCAGCACCCGTCAGCTGGTCCATGGCAGAGCGTCTGGTGAGCTGACGGAGAGGACGGCTCACTGTCCCGTGTCCTGGGCGGACGGGACGGTGATGGGCATTTCGTAATTCCCGGGAGTTGCTTCAGCCGGGCTATGGAAAAGCTGAAGGTTAACCGCTGTTATTTAAAGCGCTTGTTGACCCATTCGTTCCACGGCTACTGAATGTTGGTGATAGTGGCCGAGTGAATGTTGGTGTGGTAGTAAGTGTGGGAGTTAGTGTGGTAGTGAATGTGTGTTGCTAAATATTATATAAATAACAGTGATCATGGCCACTCCCCACTCACTGCACCTTACTCATACATTTCTGTCGTTACTACAGGAACCTGTTGGAACTGACTTCTTTCAGTTACAGGCTCCAGTTTATCTGACTGGTTCTCATCATTGGTAAATTGTTTACTCTCATTTCATTCGCGCTTTACGTAAGTTTTATGTTTTTATGTTGGTATAAAATTAATAGTCACGTTTTCTCCTGATGATGTCATTTAGGGTTTACTTTTAACATTAACGTCACTCATTGTTTACATCCTGGGCTGTGAATCAGTTCATTGTTTTCCCTCTGTGGCTGTGACGTCACATATTGCTTACATAGACTTTAGGTGACGTCATGCATTGTCTGCGCCGTCCCCCTGCCCCCGGATGGGCTGATGTACATTATTATGTGCGTTTTGTTTCAGACTGACGCTGTTTGAAATACCCTTGCCTATGACGACACTCAGTGTTTGTTTTCGTTGGGTGTGACGTCAGTCATTGATGGCGTTCTCTGTGGGTGTTACGGTAATAGCAGCGATGGCGCGAGTAGAGGGGAATGATACGAATCGGAAAGTGGCGTTATGTGAAGGGAAGTAGTACATTACATGAAGGGAGGCACCACAGTTCAGGACGGAGGAGGGAAGTGACTCACTGCATTGAAGGCATTGAAGAGGGAAGAAGGGTAATATGTGAAGGGAAGTAATATAACTTGGAGAACAGTAGCACATGTCAGTGTACTGGGACAAGTAGGAGCAGTATACTGAGCCAGGATGGAAGAGTATACTGAGCCAGGTGGGAACAATATACAGAACCCAGCAGGAACGTTGTACTGAGCGAGGTAGGAAAAATTTGGTTATGACGTAAAGGCCCAGGTGGGCTGGAGAGGGTGTTATTGTTTACAGGGCAAATGACCTTTGCAGCCATCAGCCGGCCCACTGAGGACTCCCAAATGTGTAAATATAGACCACTGTACAGGTAGGTCTTCCTAGGGGCCGTACATGTCGGCTTTGTTTGAAATGACGTAAATGTGCAAAATAGCTGTTGAGAATTGAATAAACATCATTTTTGTTTTGAAAAATGTTTGGAAGTGCGTAACCACAGATGATTTTTTGTGTGGAAGGTTCTTTTTAGGATACCATTGCTCGTGCGAACTAAGCCTTAAGCTAGAGACAGGAGAGTAAGGAGGGAATAGAGAAATGAAATGATTTAGGACCTGGAGGAAGTGGTAAGGCTGCCATATAAACAGGCGCAGGTCATAGATGTTAGGAGAGAGAAGGTAAAGAATTCCAAAGCTCAACGGTGTAGGGAAAGAAACAAATATTGCAACGGCCTCGCCACTCTCCAGTGGCCGGCCAACAGCCTCACAGTAATCACATGATGTCAAGTTGGATATACGAGGGAAACTTGAAGGAGCATACGAAACGTCAATTATTTCTAATGATTGTCAAATACTCTTTTTCATCCGAAAGTGAACAGTTCTTTACCTCAAGAGTTATACTTAACCTGACCTGGTGACAAGAACATCTGCCTCACAGAAGGAGCCAAAGTAATGCCCAGAATTGCCGGGGCAACCACACATGTCGTATATGTAATGACACGTGCTTCTAGGCATGGGAGGCAGGAGTTACGAGTCAGCCTTTGGCGTAAGACGTCCACAGATGCCTTTTCTTCCTCGCAGGCGTGGCTGGTGTGTGTGTCTCTTCCAATAATAACTTGTCTGTCAACCCCAGAAATACGTGTCATAATGCAGTCGACAGCTGTAGCTGATCACAAGCCGGTCATGTGTGTCAAACATGTGTCATGGCGTAAGGTGGTGGGTGGATGTGATGGTAATGTGTCAGGGTGGAATTAGTGTAGGTGGATGTTGTGAGAATGTGTCAGGGTGGAGTTAGAGGGCTGACCTGTTGATAATATCTGTGGTGGAGGGAGGTGCTGGTTTGTGTTAGAGCTGCTAGTAGTAGTAAGCTTACATAACCATCGTTACAGCTGCAGTTAGTCTTCAGTAACGATTCAAGGAATCAGCGTTGGGCAGGAGACTGACGCCGTCCGACGGTTTTGTAATGCACCAGAAAGTTCGCCGCTGCCGTTGGTGTTTACTTTCAGTTATGAAGCAAGTTGTATTGTGTTTCCAAATGTCACTGGAAGTGGACTGTTAAACAGCGCGTCACACACACACACACACCATTACACCCAGGGGCCGGACCATCCTGCTGAGGGGATGGAAGGAAGGTCGTTGGGCGACGGGACGGGACGGGTCGTGTGGAGTGACACACGACCTGTCGCTCCTGCCGCTCATGCCGTCTTCCAGAAAAAAAAAAAAAGACATCATACTGAGGAAGGAAAAGAAAGAAACATTTCGTTTTTTCGTTAATGTATTACGGTTTCATTTGGGTAAACGTTGTTCGTACGCTGATTTTAGCAGTTGTTACAGTGTACAGTGGAAGACGGACTTTTTTTCAGGCGAATGTGGCTGATTAGTCGGTTGTTTAGTTTTGGCATTAGACGCATCGACTGCCCTGCTCATTCAGGTCATTCGTCACTGAGCCTCAAGCTGCCTACATCCACCAGGCGGAAACTGTTTGCACATCTCTTCAGGGGTTGAGGACGACTCTAAGACCACTTGTATGGTCCGTGAGGGCTCACCGGAAACGAACTATGTAAATTAGTGTTGAGTCTGTTGCAGGAGAGACACTTTCATTACCTGTGAGTAGAGGTATACGTGGAGGACTTTTAGAGAGCTGTTTGTTCACAGGTTATATATACAACCCGGAGTGGTAGGCGGGTACCACCAGAGTCGAGCATGGCCACCTGCTTCTGTGCACAGCGCTTGACGCCTGACGAAGGAGGTTTTGACGCAGCGTTCTAGGAAAATCCTTGTACTAATTGTGTGTTGTCGGGAACGGTGTGGTGTGTGGCGACCACGTAGCGCTCTTGCACCATCCTCTCGTGTATTCACAACGTAATGTTTATTTCCAGTGGATTCATAATCTCTCATCATCACCTCCGGACTTGGTAATGCCGAGCCTCCTGGAGTATGTTAGGTATAGTTTTATTTAGAGTGATGTTGGCATTAAGCCATGACAGGATCGTGTCATGCAGAGACCTTGGTGAGCTTGAGTCATCTACACCTCCGGTGGTCATACTAAACGTCGTGCATGACACGTAACACACGCTGTGGTCATGCACCAGTACACTCTTACACCTCACGCCATGCCTGCACGCTTCACCCACCTACGGCACCCACTACACATTGGTCATCTGAGCTTCGCTACGTTCAGCAGGACACGCTACACATGATCGGTTTTCTGCTTCGCTACACCAACCCCGGGACGCGCTAACAATACCGTGCTGGTCTACCTAGTACAGCATACCTGACATTTGGTATTGATGGTTTATGCAACAGGATACATGGTATCTATGCGATACCTCGACACCCACTAGGACACTGTTACACCTGAACTGTTAATCCCTGGCCGCAGTGGGTGGGGGAGACCGCGCCCAGCGGCGAGGCGTGGGTCTTGAATGTATGACGGGAGGTTAAGTGGGGCCGTGACGTCACCCAGCTTCCGGCAGTTGCTGCGAGCGTACGCGAACATTGGGGTCAAGTTGATACGCCGAGTGGTACTGGGCGTAGTACTGTACGTTGCACCGGTACTCCCACACCCACAGGTTCCTCCTCTGTTGGGCAAAGTGACTGCGAAAGTCTTCAGGAATTGTGTGAGAACATTACCTGGTTTATAGATACAGGAAGTGAGTCAATACTCAAGACGTGGTTTGGAAATATACGAATTCTTTCCAAACGTTACGTTCTGGCGTGATCAGTTCCAGCCGTCAAGTCTACTGCCACTGAAGAAGAAAAAAAAATCGCTATTTATCCTCTATAGTTTTCCTTTTTATGTTTCAACACATTCTTCTTGTCCTTTCCAAAGCTGCGTCGAAAAATTTTTCCCATTGCGATTGATCTCATCGATTCAGAATCATGCAGGTCATGATATGATCGGCCCTTTGCTCCATTTACTCATAAAGGCAGGTGTCCGGAGCGTATGTACCTTCTCTAGATAGCCCAGACCCGCCATCAGGCGCCACTGTACGTGCAGTTTAAGGATTGTCTCCATCTGGTGATTATACTTTTTCAAACAGGGATTTAGACGGCTTTAGACTGTTTTTTTAAACAGGGTTTTCCTAAGATACACCACATTCAGCTTTAGCTCCGACTTGCCTAGTATATATTTTCTTAAACAAATCTCCAGTCGTGAACCAGCATGTTTGTTACCGGACTCTGTCTGCGGATGGTTACGCCGCGCGTGCAAAGTCATCTTCGGTGAGGATGCGCCAGTCTCTCCATCACCACATCGCTGGTGATGGTTCGAATCACGTCTCCTTCGTTCCCTTCCTGTGTTATGTACATCGGGATGAGTGTGTGCATGTCCGCGGGTCCTGGGGATGCCCATAAGGCCTCTTACGTCTGTGCTGCACTGTTAGGGTCAGGCGGGCCCGGCCCTGCGGCAGAGGGGAGAGTCTTCGCCCAGGCCGACCGGTTTGAATGACTAGGGAGAGGTGGGGCGCCAAGCAACGTGCAGTGCATGACAGTCAGGCACAGCCGGCACGTACCTTCCACCCAGCTGGTCACGCACCACACCACAACCTCCTCCGTAGCTACAACTATCCTCAACCAGCTTGATAAAACAAGCGCCTGTTCTGATGGTCTTATAATGTCTCGTCTGATGTTGGCCGGAACGCCTGCTATTGGTCAGTTAAATATTCAGTAACTTGTGCACGTCATGACTTCATGCAGTACGATTGGCTGTTGAATAATTCACAACTTGGGGGCTGTTATTCCGCGCGGGTTTAGCAAATGTCTTCTCAACATGCAGGAGAAATGCCGGGGTTCGTTTCATATTGCATTTTCTTCTGTCAATATCGCCTTTATAGGCAAGAGGAAAGATTCAGAGAGTTTCCTATTTTTGGCTCAGTATGTCTGTTTACGACATGTGTAATGACGTTGACTTATGCTCGGCAGGAGTACTTCCGGACTTGTCATTTGTAAATGTTTACGACAGGTCCCAGTTGTGTGGAGGTACGCTGCCTGCGATGCAGGTCAAACGTTTGGTAAGTGACCTTCATGATACGGCTTGGTGCATGACACGCCACGCCTGCTTGTTTTGACACCTCCACCATTTGTGGGGGAGAAAAATAGACGTGGAAGGAAGGAGGCTAGTGTGTGATCCTGGCTGTATTAACGATATTTCTTTGTTGGGTAAGTGATGGAAACATGTCGGTAGGTTGTTATATACGTTGGGTTTCAATGTCAGGATGTGGGTGGTTGTGGTGATGAGCGGCCACCCTTGTGGTGCTAAGTGTCTAGGGCGACGGTGGATAGAACCCGAGTATGGATGGGCGCTGCTTAGCGACCACCCCAAGACGTTGGTTGACACAGTTCTGCTGCACCCCCACTGAGAAGGGAGCCTAGTGGGTGATTCATTCATGCTCATACAACACTTACGTTCACATACAATGTGATGATTCTGTTACGTTCCACACCAGGTGAAGGACAAGTGAACGCGTTGACGCATTGGTGAGGAAGTTTATAGAATGGAAGAAAAAGTGTGGCAGTGTTACAGGAATGAATACCTTGGGTGATGATGGAAGGGGAGAGCTGCCCAGCCGGCCGCTAAGACAAATGGGAGGCGTCTTGCTTCCCCCATACACATCACAGCAAGAAAATCCCAGTGCGATCAGCAGGGAGTTACATTTATCACAGGGCCAAGTAAAATGCCATTCTTATGCAAATAGGATGATATAAATGCACCACATGGAACATCCTATATTTATATTCCTTCCAGCTTTCGTCATACGTACAAGTTCCTCAAGCTTAGCTTCAGTTCGAAAACAAGCTTAGTAGGTTGTAGGTAGCTACTATATAGCTATGTTTGAGTTGAATGAGGAATCTTTCGGCACTGGCCAATTATGGCAGATGTTCATTGTTCCGCACCTGTTGGAGTAGGATTGTGTGTACGTAGTTGTGTGTTGGAGTTGTAGAAAACATGTGGGTTATTTGTTAGGGAGAGAGACAGGTCTAATGTATGAAAACATGTGTCTCGTCTGTGTGTGTGTTGCCATTTAAACCATTTTGTAGCATGAAAGGTCACCTACATTATTACAAAAGTTGTTACGGAAGTCTTTGGGCTGTCAGCGTAGCGCCCTCGTCAGATCTGCCTCGGGCTAGACAAAATGATTCATACCTTCTGTTTTTCTTTCCATTTTATTTGATGGTGTAAACAGATACACTTCCGTGTACATCATGAGGTACCGTGAGACGTGGTCTGTATCCCGGATGTTTTTGTTGTTGACACTGGCACAGAACATGGCAGTGATGTTGATGGACTCCTCATCTTTTGCGTGTACACCGACCGTCCCCGGCCGCTCGTGTCGTGAGGAACCGATGCAAACCTTCGATTTTTGTGGGGCTGTTGGGTGGTGATGGTTCCTTGGGGGAGAGGTTGGGAGGTGTTGATCCTCGGGGAGTGGGTGTGGGGTGATTATCCTTGGGGGAGTGGGGTGTGGGGGAGAGAGGAAGCAGTATCATTCTGGTAGAATGTTTACCAGTGTCACCAGCACATCATTGTTGTGCTGGCCATTGTACCTTCATATAATGGTGTGTATATATCCAGTAGATTCGTAGGAGAGAATAATTGCTTTATTATCGGGATTAACGATTTAGATGTTGGACAATGGTGGCCTCGTGCCATTGTTCTCTCCATAACACTATTGACTGCGACGCTCAGGGTCGGCTTGGCCGTAATAATGGCCGGTGTGTCTGGTAGGTGAAGGTTCTCTGTCGCCCTGATGCTAGCACCACCACGGTTGAGGCTTCGGATAAATCCTGAGCTTTGAGGGTCGAGTCAAAACCACGCCATCGTACGCGAGGGTAGAACCGTCATGCTCAAGGGTCGTACAGTCGGATGGTAGCGTCGTGCTCAAGGGTCGTATCGTCTTGCTCCAGGATTACGACTGATGTGTGTACATGGTTAATTTACAGCCTTGAAAGTACCTGATGGAGTGTAGTTGTTCGTATTTCTAGATATTCTCTGTTGTAGTTATGTGTGAGGGTCTGAAACATTAGGGGGTCTAGAAAACTTGATAAGAACCTTTGAAATGGTTGTCCACAATCACCCAGTAAGTTTCTACTGTAGTGGGAGCTTATTCACACGAGATATCTTGTATCTACTCTTCAGTTCATATTTTAGGCTCCATAATGTCGTCCGGAATGAGACTCGTTTCTGCCACTGTCAGTGACCTCCTGCTACAGGGAGTATCTCTGTATGTCACCATCTACTTCTACATGATAATTTGGATGTGGTTCTTGTACGCTATCCACGCCGTGGTGGGTGCTAAGTCCCTCTATCCTGAACCTACCTCACATGTCCTCCTTATCATGAGTCATAGTGTGTCCTGCGAGACACGGAGTGCCCATGTACTTACCGTGTGGCCCCGTATACTTTTGTAACTAGGGTTGTCGTCCTCTGGGGCGTAATTGATTAAGTATATCAAAATCGTCCGGAATGAAGACTGACATGTAGTACCTCTGCAGTGGAGGGCGGAGGTAACCTTTGAGGATTCGCCTTCTCCTCCCCGTGCATGTCTTCCCCGTATAATGTCCGATTGTTGACGGTAAATGGAGCTTCCACTGTGATTGGTATCAACCATGAATAGGGTCGTTACGCTGCTGGAAGAGTGTGTGTGAATCTACTGAGGAATTTTACTTTTTTTTTTATTATATTAACAATTGCAAGTCGTAAGATTATTTGATACATAGATAGGGAAGATCGTGTGTGCTGGAGTGCAGGAGGACGCACGTTTTTTCTTATGTAGTAGAGGATATGATGGGACGTGGTGCAGAAGACGGTACCTGTGGTAAGTGTGCTATAAGAAGGGTTGCCCTAGCAACAAAATGGTGTTGCCAGATGTAAGGTGACCCCCTAGCGGCCTGCCCTGGAGATGAATGGTCCTCGGGATTGCCATAGTGACAGATGCAATTCCCTCTCTCTCTCTCTGGTCTCTCGCCCTTCATCCAACACGGGCAAAATGCTCTCGTTTGTTTCACATGACATTTGCTGCTGATGTGCGTTTTATCATCGGACTATTTAGTGTCGGTTGCCAACTGAGTTGTTCACTGTTGACTGTTACCCTCAGTAGGACGATAGGGTCGTTGAGCATGATGGCTTGGCCTTTGACTTGACCATTAAGGGTCAAAGGCCTTTGGCCTGACAATAAAGGGTCAGGCTAAGGGTCATAATATCGTCCCTAAGGACTCTACCATTATGCCCAAAGGCTAGATGTGGAAGACAAATTAAAAGTCATTAGTACGTGTTTAACTTACGTTGTAAATACGTCCTAGATCATGTTATGATATTGAAGGCGAATTTGACGATCAGTCGTATAAAGTTTACCTTCCCAACCCTCCCAGCAAGGTTATAGTCGCAGACTAGGGCAGGTTTACTGTCGTCTGTCATCCAAAGTATTTTTCTGTAATCCTGTTGTCCTTTGTTTCGAATCAAGGGTTGGCTTTGTTGAGGACTTATTTCCGTGACTAGAGTCTTGGACTTTTATTTTAACATCCGGTGGTTTTTAAGGGTGTATAAAGGTCCCTTAACATACGCACGGGAACCCTGTATTTTAGGTATTTATGGATATGCTATAATCTTGATGTTTCTGTTGCTCCGCAGGAGGCTTACTTCCACTGGGCCTTCGGCGTGCTTGAGCCCGGCTTCTTCGGCGCCATCGACGCCAGCAGCGGGCGAACTTTGCTCTTCTGTCCGAGGCTCCCAGCAGAGTACGCCACATGGATGGGCCACATCACCACGCCCGAGGAATACCGCCAGCGTTACCAGGTGGACGAAGTCCGCTACGTGGATGAGGTAAGTGCCGCTTGATGGTTGAAGTCCGCTGTGTTGCATGTCAGTCCCGCAGGGTGGTTGAGGTGGGTGTTGCCGGGTGTATGAAGAAGCCTCGATAAGTAAATGTAGATTGCTACGGTGAGGCGAGTGCTGCCGGATTAAAGATTGCTATGGTGAGGCGAGTGCTGCCGGATTAGAGATAGCTACAGTGAGGCGAGTGCTGCCGGATTAGAGATTGCTACGGTGAGGCGAGTGCTGCCGGATTAGAGATTGCTATGGTGAAGCGAGTGCTGCCGGATTATAGAGATTCCTTTAAAAAGTTTTGGAGTGACGGGTGATTACAGTTATGACCGGTGATTGGTGCTCCACTGTGGGTGAGGTGAGAGTATGATGCGGCTCTGTGTGGGTGGGTTGAGTGCTGCTGTGTATATAAAGAAGTCTGTCGGGAATAAATAAGGTAAGTGTTGTGTATGTGGAGGAGATCCGGCGCATTTGGATGTAGTTAGTGAAAGTTTTCATGTCGGCCACGGGTGTGGTAGTTGCAGGCTTTTTCTCTTTTGTTGAGCCTGTTTTATAAACCTAGCGATGGGTTTAACCCGTTATGTCAGGAGTGAGACAGACTGACCTATCGATCTCTTGACGATCTGAAACCGTTTAGATTTTATTAACGGAATAAAGCAGGAAAATCTGGTTCGAAGAGGTCATAAGCCACTAACGGTGCGAGATAGACGGAGTTTTTTTAGAAAGAGAAAGAGAGAAAAAAAAATCTCTTGCCGCTTACGGCGCTGAGACCCTTCAGAAGATTTTCGGTTTTGAGAGGATATCTGGCTCTGGGGTTGTTTACAGGAGACGGGATCATGGGGTATGGTTGAGGGTTGGGGGGGAGATAACCCCGTGGGACCGGCTCAGCCCGGGTCAGGTGGGCAGGAAGGCTCTCTCACAGGTCTCTGGTCAGGGACGGAGACACGGTTGTTTGATTGGTTCAGATTTGTCCCCACATTTCATCCCCATCCTCACGTATCTTACTCAAGCTATTTCTTGCTACAGTTTCTCATCCCCGGCTGTGGTAGGTGTGTGTTGGTGAGGTAGCTATCGCACTAAAAGTTTTGAAATGTAGATAAAATGTCTTTACACTCTCGAGGGAGGAAAAAAGACTAGAATGTGTTGACAGATGGGTGTGTAGGGTGCGGGTGGTGCGTTGTGTCTCAGGATGGGTAAGGAATGCAAGCAGTGAAGTAGTATCCGTGAGCCAGTCACAGGTGGAGGAGAGTTGGGGCAGCAGCATCGACCGCAGTGCCACTGTTGCTACACGCCCTCACCCCTCCTGCCACGTTATTACAGGGGGCGTCTTACAGCCTCCCACCGTCTTCACTTTGTCATGGGTTGCCATGACAACCTCACCTGGCCTCGCCCGCCCGCCTCTAGTATCGTGAAGGAGGCCGCACAATACCCCCCCACCCCACCCCTCGAGGGAGCCCAGGCTCACGCACCGCTGCTGAATATGACACGCTCGCGGTTCGCTCTGACCTGGGCTTTGTCTCGGGTGGTGGGTTGGGGGGACACCTGCCACTTGCCGATGCTGCTGAGGGGAAACTGACGCGTCGGAAACACAAAGATAGAAAAGGAAAGACCAGCCTCTCGTGACGCCTTACCCTCCCCAAAATGTACTCTAGTTCAGCCATGGCCAGTAGTATCATGAGGCGTGAGGGTGGTGCCCCTCACACCCACCATGGCCGGCCGTGTTCACCTCAGCAGGGAAGGCAAGGTAACGTCCCGTGTGGGGCGGTTGTCATGGCGACGCGACGCCTGCTGAGGCTCCTGGAAGCCAGGCAGGAGAGCCGTCCGTGGCTCCTGCTGGCGATCCTCTCGTTACCATCGCCCGCCGCCGCTGGTGGTGCCACCCTCACTAGACCACTGCCGAGTCCATCGGTGGGCCCGAGCCTATAGGAGGAGGGTCTTTGCCTCCCATGGCAGCGTTTACAGTGCATGATACGTATACCTTGGATGTGGTGTGTGTTACCCCCTGCCACACAGGCTGAAGGCCAACTCAGCACTCTGTATAGTCCTCCGCGCCACAGCCCACAGGACGGGCAGGCGGGAGTGCTCAGTAAAGTAGCCGTTCTTGTGACAAAGATCATGACTTACTCACTCACAAGGTGTGGACACCCCAGCCATCCATCCTCATTCAACAGAAACACCCTACCACGCTCTGCACTCCACACATACTCCATCTTATGTCACAGTGTGGCCAGTTGAAGAAGTGTGTATATGTGTGTGTACGTTTGTGGATGATGTGTCCGGTTTCATGACGTAGTCTTAGGGAGACGTGAGGGTGATGTAAGCACGTGTGTGTTGGACTCAGGAGAGACCCACGTTGAGCTGCCTCTGAGAGTGCACGGCGGTCTTTGGGGTTGACACACACGACTGTAGTAACCAAGACTAGGGGTGTCCATATCCTGGCCCGTCTGGACTGGTGCCTCGCTCTCCCGGGAACGGCGGGCGGTTTCCGTAGAACGGGATTTTCAGAACCAGCAGTAACCAGTGACCCGATGTAGGCTGTCCCTTTTTTGAGCAAGCAAGAGACTCACTCATCTTCAGGCAGGACAAAGGTCAAGGGCACCTGACTGGCGAACAATGGTGTCATTGTAGTGGCGCGCGTACATTATCCTCTTTGACTTGACTCACAGGAAAGCAAGAGTCCTTACAAATATTCTCATATTTTTGGAAACTGAGGTGACGGTAACACTGACTGACAAGGAGCAGCGTTGCCATACAGTGTCGCAAATATCAGCCTGTCATCAGCAGACGTGTCAACCCTCTCGTCAAGTGGCCTGCCACGTGTTACCGCAGACTGGCTCGGCCCGGGCGGGCGGACGGACGGAGGGACCGCTTACCGTCGAGGATGTTCGCCATGTACGGACCAAGATCCTTGAAGATGATGTTTACCTCTCATTACCATCACGGTGCTTGCCGTGCTACCTCTCTCTCTTTCTCTCTCTCTCTCAGTATACAGGACCGTTCTCTTTCCCTGGCACACAGGAGCCCGCAGGAGGGCGCCACAGCCTGGTCGCTTGGCTAGCTCAGGAGGGACGTAGCTGCAGCTGACGAGTGAACGGCCGGTGCGATGTACACAGAGTAAGACCATTGTCTTAGTAAGACTTACGAAGAGGGACGGTGTGAGAGGAGGGTGTTGTTGCGGACGAGGGAGAGGTGTGTGTGGGGACGGACGAGGTGACGCTGGAACAAGGTCCTCCGTTATTATTGCTGGCACTCAGCTGGTAGGTTTGTACAGTTAAGACCCGTGTCCGCGTGGAAGGACACAGGTCATGGCATTCGAGAGAGACAGCGCAACCTCAACGGACGGACTCCCCGCTAGGACGTACCGATCTTCGGAGTGACTTATTTACTGCAAGACGCGCTTACTGTAGCAGAGGCAAACCTGACTCGGGAGGGACATCGCCTCCTGTGGGCAAGACACGCCTACCCTGGGAAAGACGCCTGCCATCGTTTTTATAAATAAATCACGTACCACGTAAATTTCTGAATATTTGATTCAACTCTACCCAGTCCCTGTTAGCCTTTTATATATATATATATATTTGGTGCCTTATTTTTATGCCACCGACAGACAGGAGAGGTGAGTTCGTCTTTTGTTTTCTTAGCTAAGCTGAACATTGTTTATTATGCACATCTGTGGATGACTGGAGCCTCCTCCCAGAGTGTTGTGAGGCTTCGAGGGAAACACCCTTGAACTGCACGAACGATTGGAGATTAAACCATAAGTCGTCCAAGAGAAGCAGCCCAAAAGGCATGGCAAAGACTTGAAGACGACGATGGCACAAACCACAGACAAATCCGAGATCTCGGCAACAAAACAAACATAACTTTGTACTACCTGTCTTGTATTTCCCTCGCACACACACATGCACACGCACTGGTGCCATGGTGAGGAGCAAGGCCCACGTGGTAGCCACAGTAGATTGTAAGGATGGACGGGAGGCGGACCTGACAAGTCTGGTTAACATTCAGGGCGGCTGGCTGGCTTTGGAGGCGAACATCATCGTCGTTAACTTTCCTCCCCACCGGAAGAGAGTGGTAATGACGGTTTGACAGTAACTGTCACAGAATTCCCGCGGTGTTGCCCTGTGTCATCCCGAGAAGGTTTTTATGTGAGGGAGGTGTTGTTCAAGAGGCGGACGACGCGTCGTCTTGGTGCATTAGGCATGCTGTCATGGCCCTGACGCGTCGTGTACACCGTCCACGTGATCAGTCTGCCCACCTCTCTCACCTCACCTCCCCTCATTTATCATCCGTCTCTCCTCCTCTCACTCTCCCTCCGTCCCCCACCTCTCACCCTTCCCTTCCTCCCTAGTCACCTCTCTTCTTCTCCACGTGTTCTCCCTCATCTTTAACCCTTATTCTCCTTCATTTGCTCCCTGCCTCTCCTCCTCCTCCATCACAACCACTATTGTTTACACGTCTTGTCATGCTGAGCCCGGCGTGAGCTGGTGAATGACCCCAGTCAGTGTCTGTTGGCTCACCTGATCCCCAGTACGCTCACCTGGCCTCACCTGCCAGGGTACACGGCGAGGCGAGTGCACCTACCTGGACGGCTGTGCGGGTGAATGTGGATACGCGAGATATTATGAACAGCTGAACGCGGCGGGATGGACGTGTGTCAACACGTGTTCGTGTATTGAGAAAGGCGATTGGACGGTGTGTATGGAAGTACTTAAGAGAGTCGGAAGAGGAGACACAGTCCGGTACATGACCAGGTTCTCTGCTGGAGGACGGTAACTGTGTCTAGTAGTGGATGAGCGAAGGTGGGCTGATTGGATGAGGAGACGTGTGTGAGGGAACTGTGAGACAGTAAAGTATGAGTGGAGGAGGGAGGACCATGAGTGTTGTAGTACATGCAAGGTGGGCAGGTGAGGGAAGTGTTGGTGCTGCACCAACTGTTGTTTTGAACACGGGGAGAGGGGGTGGGGGTGGATGTGGGTGGCGGGGAGGGAGGGGGAGATTAGCAGGCCAGGTATTTCCGCTCTGCTTGCCACCTGAGCTGGCTGTCTGGTCTGGTATCTGGACGTGTGCTGAACAAGCTGGCTCGCCCCACACACTGTCCCTCCTCGTGCTGACGCCGGGGTCTCCGCTCCACAACCATTGTTGTGGTTTTTCCACGGGTGTCCGGATGGGGTCACGTCTACCAAGTTGTGGTTGTTGTGTGCCAAAAGTACGGTATATCGTTTTAGGACAAATATCAAGCAAATGGTAGATATATGTAGGAATCAAGTGGTGTCCCGTGGAGGACGGAACCGGTGCGTCCTAGAGTTGTAGGTAGAGCCGGCCCGCTGTGGTGCAGGCCATGGGCAAATATTCCAGCCAGCAGATGCGGTTCCTTCACCTTGAGCGCATTCACGGCACAGGCCATTATCGCCCTCATGTTACCCGGACATATAGGAGAGTGTAGCGTCCTCACCACAGCCTAGGATTCTCGGAGAGCAATTACAGGGCTAAGGCAATTATAGGGTTGTGGGGAAGTAAAAGCTACAAGGCTGTCGGCTGTCTGCTTCGCAAGGTTATTGGCCTCAAGGGCACCCGGGCCTTCTTTTCCCCAACTGCTTTTTCCGGCGCTGACACAGTGAAAGTTTTAGTACATGAATTAGACTGATGTCCTTGGGTCATGCAGATGTCTCAACTTTAGAAGATCATTATTCCTGTTAGAATATGTATGGAAGGAGTGGCGGTAATAGTGGGCGGTGCAGCAGTAGAGAGGATTGGTGATGGTGATATGAGCTTGAGGTTGGTAGGTAGAGGTAGCGAGATGTAATGGCGATGAGGGACCGTGAGGGCAGGAGGTCGTGGGGATGCTAATCACCGGGTACAATAGTGTACAAGAGAGTATGACACGCAGTGGTAACGCGGCGTGTGACTCACAGCAGAGGTCGTTCAGAATGGTCGTCCCTGGGAGACGTGAAGAGGAGCCTCATGACGGTCGTGACGTGGTCTGGTTGTGCAACACGGAGCTTCACCTCACGAAAGTATACGAGTGTAGGGTGGAGGTGTTGTGATTGGGAATGGTATGTGTACAGTATGTGGCAGCCGTCAGTGTTCTTGGTACGGTTTGGGTGTGGGTGATGAGCGTGTGTGGGAGGCGTCTGTGCTGAGGCTGTGGACGTTATAGATATGGCTGGTGTGGGCATAGGTGTAGGTGTCAGTAACACTAGGGTGTGTGAGGGGGAGCGCGTGTCTGATACGGGTGTGTGTAGTGATGGTTTCTATTTTTAGTGTGTGTGTGTGTGTCCCCTTGAGCGATTGACATTGTGTGGTGCCATTCAGGATGAGCCATGACCTTTCATACTCCTCATACGACCGTCTCTATGTACGTGTTATTTCTGATGATGATAAAGGTGTCCGGTCCCCTTGTGCTTTAGCCATTGTGGGTTATTTTTTTTGCCTTACTTATTTTACCCTTACGCCATTATGGTAGGTTTCCTTTTATGTATTATGACTGGGCTGTGGTGTTAAGTATAGCATTGTGTTTTATAAATGCGCAGTCACCCGAGGGAACTAAATCTGGCCAAGCTCTTGAGCACGACTGTACGACCCTTGAGCGCCTTGTTACTACCCTTGGGTATGATGGCCCGGCCTTTGGCCAAACCTTTAAGGGTGAAAGGTTACGGGCCAGGCCATCGTGTTTATGAAGAGTACCGTCATGCTGAAGGGACTAAGGCTGGCCCTTGCGCCCATTTAGACAGGTGTGGATCGGGTGAGCACCTGCTTTAGACACGTGGGTGGTTCACATGTGCACACGTGGGCTGCGGTTCGTGACAGGTGTTACCCACCTCCCGTGCGCATCTGGCGTCTCATTGACTACTATTACTGACTCACACATTCATTGTCTCTCAGAGTGACACGCGCGCAAGGGAGGAGGTGGAGGATCCAGCGTATGCAAATGGTCCAGGGACTGGGCCTGAAATATTACAGGTTACATATTGAGATAAGTGTTAACATGGTTTGGGCAACACAGTGAATAATATAGCAGTTTACATGGTAAGTGGAGTTTACAGTAGTTGGACAGCAGTGATTAGATTACGTATCAAGTAATAAAAGAACTGTTTACAATAAGGAAATTTACGATACTTCTCATGTATCCGAGACAGAACATGGTTGTGGATGAGATGTTTGCACTTATACTGTTTGGTAAGAATAGTCTCTGAACTCGTAGATTTTTCATTGGTCAAGTAAGCAATATTCCAAAGTGTGGGAATTACTTTGTTGGCAGAGTTTACATTTGGTCTGTTCATTACCAGCAGGAGGGAGGGGCAAACTCCCATGAGTAATCTTTGGGCCAGCCTACGTTGGGCGACGTCATCATCGAGGTGTCTACTGATCCTGTTGCTGGAACCGTATACACTTGGCTCTTCTTGCATGAGATTGTGGTGGTAGAGGGACCTGGTCGTATTAATTTTACTACTCCTTAAGTCTAAAAGATTTTGTTCATGTTCTTTCTGAATGATGGTTTTAAAGTTACTCGCAGGTGGGCGCAGGGGTAATCAACTTCATCCTTCGAGGCAGACGTGTTGGCTGGTTCGTCAGCTTTATCGTGTATTCTAAGCCCAATACGGGATGGAATCCAGAGAAATTGGACTCCAAAGTCTAGCTTCAGTGATTTTGATATAACTTTTGTCATGCTTCAGACTCAAGCAAATTACGGTCACAGTAAAGCGAGTTTAACGCAGTTAACGATGAAAGTCAGTCTCTCACAACGAGACTGTCACACTTAAGAGTTTTCAAAATATTTAAGGGCCGTAAAGATTGCAGAACAGTTCCGTTTTGGAGTGTGGATGCCCAGTGATTTACCCCGAGTCCCAAGTTATCGTAAAAACCCTTGAGTACGTGTTCCAACAACAGCGCTTCCGCCAGCACCAACGGTCCCACCACATCTTTTGCTGGTGGTATGCTCGAGCTGCCGCACCCCCAGCACTGGCCGCAGCGGCATCACTCTTGCCACAACCTACCACACCGCATGACTCACCTAATGTCGTTCCCTCGGGGCTGGTCGATAAATGGGTACCTGGCTTAGGCTGGTGTGTGTGTTATGTGTGTGTGTACACACACTTAGGGGTAAAGACATGGTAAACGTGTACAGGTTAAGGACCGGACAACACGAGTGTACAGCTCTTTCCACGTAACACAGTTAGTAACCACACACACACACACCAGGCTAAGGGAGGTACTCATTTATCGACTAGCCATGAGGGGAGGATGAACAGCTGAGTTTGCTGTGAGTCGACTGCCGCGTCCGGGATTGGAACTCCAGGCGAGGCCTCTGTGTGTGTGGACGGTCGTGTATGTTCCTCAGTATGTGTGCTTGTATGTCCGAGATTTTGAGGGAAAAGTATACCCGTAGTCGTTGGTTAAACAAAATTGTTCTCCAATCATATAGATTGAGTGTGAGTAAAAAACAGTTTTCCTTGCCAGATATTACGTCAGTTAAAGTAATTATATGAAGTATTCATGTGTCCTCATAATCACCTTTACCATGGAAGACGAGATGTATTTGACGGCGTGGCTTCAGGTGTTATGTGTTGAGCTGCTTTGGGGTAGGGACGCCCCGCGAGACCTGGACTGCAAATTACGGCCAAGCGGAGTGTGGCTGGACAGCCTCCATGTAGGGAAGGGCCGTAGGAGGTCGACCTCTCGCCTCATGCGAATCCCCTATTGGTGATTTATCCCTCACTCTTTGTCCTCAGTTTTATTATCGTCCTCATTGATTTATGAAGCATTAAGCTGTTGTGTCCAGCGGGCGGATGCACCCGAAGAGTGTGAGGTAGTACTGGCCAGGGTTCGGTTCGTGGGGCAGACGTTACCCCAGGGGTACTGAGCGCTGGCTCCTGCCGCCTTGTGTCATCGATCTTATCCTACCTACTCACTCCGAGCGGGGCGGCCTCCTCCTCACCCCCTCACCACTTGCTCCCCGCCTGCCTTTACGTTTTGAAAAAACTGCAGCCCAAAAAGCTCTTTGTTGTGGCTCCAACCTCAGGGTCGGTTGAGCAGAAAAGAAAAATCTTTTTTTCTTCTTTTACGTACGATTAAAGGCATCAGAGATTCATCGTTGGTCAGTAATATTCGCCAACAGGTTGCTGGTGAATATTACGCGAAGAGCCGCGAGGCCGACGCGTTGCCCAGAGCTGGGACGGGGACACGCTCACCTCCCGATCCCCGCGTTGTTATTCGTGGCATCCCCATCCCTTTGCTTCAGGCTGTCCCGTTGTGTGTTTTTCTTTTTTCATCATCTCTCAGAGAAGTTTGTGAATAATAAGAGACTGTTTGGCCCCAGCGAGACCCCGGGGGGAACTCATGAAAGAGCTGGAGTCAGACAGAGGAAGCAGAGGAATTGAGTCTGAAGATTCCACTTTTTGGTTTGTCGAAGGAGGGTGGGGGGAGCGTCGGGGGCCAGTGAGCGGTCACCATGACAACAGATAAGGCGTGTGCAGGCCCAGGCCCGGCCACCTATGTCTGGATATAGCCGTCTGCTCCTTCCCTTCCCAACTATCATGCACTCTTTATTGTGGACGGTCCGTCCGCTCGCTTCCTTATGACTCGTGTTCAGGCGCCCGAGACCCAGCTACCGCCTTCCCTCTAGGGGGGATAAGCAGATTGATTGTGAGTCGATAATTCTCTAGATTGGTTCGCCATAAGCTTGAGAGACTCGAGAGACGTCCGCCTTTATAAGGATTATCAGTTATTGCCGTCATTCGTAAGAGCACTTGGTTGTGTAGCATTTTTAAAGGGTTTAGAAGCCATTACCAGCTCTCTAGTCGCCAGGTTGTTTTAGTCAGCAGGTGAGGCAGTTGTAACGGGCCTGTGTTGTGCGGCGGGGGTCCTTCGCCGTGCCATACCCCGCCATTTGCACGGCTTCTGCCCAATTACGAAGCATTATGCTGCTGGCTCCACCGCCGCTGGCGGGGAGGGTGGAAGAGGACAGAAACTCGTGGAATATTGTGGCACAGGAGTGGAATGACAAACATACTTTGTAATGAACTGTCATCATGAAAATCTAACGTAACAATCTACCCTTTGGAGTGTGACGAAGATGGTCCTTTGTGACCTCTGTAATGTTTGGCAACTTACACAGCCCTACTTCTCACGGTTGCCTCCACTTGGCTTGAAGTGCTTTGAACAGGTAGCTCCTGAGGCCTGTACAACAGGTCTGGCTGTGTTCCTGCGCCTCCACAACAGCCCACGCCACGTCTCACCAAATATCACGGAAACTGAGGCCGTTTTGCTGATCCAGTAGATATTGGAGAGTAGGCCCGCATGTACTGGCATATCGTCCAGTCGCCAGTAAATTTTCCATCAGCTGTTGTACGTTTTAAAACCTAACTTGCTAAATGTCGATCACCCAATTTCTTGGTGGGGGTCTTCTGCACCAGCCACATCGACCACAACTGTGGTGTAAAATCTGTTTCATTTGATGGCAAGTTTTGAATATCTGGCGGGTTTTCGGTGTGTCAGGCATAGGGTCGCTGTTTTCGCTTCTCGGGAAATTTATGATGTCTGTATTTACTGTAACGTCTAGATCTTGCTAGTATACTAGAGAGGACATATTCAGATATACTTACATCTACTGATTAAAAAATGTGAGTAGATTTACGCTAGGGAGGTTGCCACTCTCGACCACGAACGTTAACTACAGCCAAAGATGCTGGAGGTGATTCCTGTCATCATCATCTTGCGCCAGTGTGGAGCACCAGTGTGTCCGTCGGTAGTGTGAAGTCCTCGCGAGGGTTTGTTGCTCTCTGACTGACTTCCTCGATGGTCTCTTGAGTGGTGCAGGGGACGTGACACGGCCATTGCTTGAGACGAACGCTGTTGGTCGCGTGTTGGTTGGGGGGCAGGTAGTGGTAGGGCCGTAGGATGGGTTCGACCAGGCAGTGGAGGATATCTGTGGTCACGAGCTCACTTTGGTCACACTCTGCCCCTCTGCTTCTCACAGATACCAAATGGAGTCACTATGGATGGCTGGCAGACCCACAATATTGTTAGGAGTATTATACTTGTAGTTTTTTTGTTTTATTATAGTGTAGTTTTTCCTTTGTGATTGTTAGACGTGATGGGCTCCGTTTTTCTATATGTCTGTCCGTCCGTCCCGTTGTTACCGACTCGATGTCATTTCCACGGTTTAAAAATCACCAGTTATGTTGGATTTTATATTTTAGAAATGTTCGAATGAAAAAAACGACAGTAAATATTCTTTTAAGTTTTTATTCTCCAAGAGAATTTTATTAACACGGTTTTCTAACGTATGCCGTATAAAAGGAACCGTAGCCATCATACTGGTGTTGAGGATGTATGGAGGGAGGGAGGTTGTGGTGTATGGCTGTGGTGCAGGTCAGTGGCTTGGGAGGCACGTGTTGCATAATTGTGGCGTGCGTGTGTGGCGCGGTGGCGGGCGGGCGGGTGCGTATATACCCAGACGGCGAGGAGGCCGCCACGTGTGACAGGGGTTGTGGCCACCTGCACCCCACACACCCTCCTCCCTCCGCCAGGGAGACCAGCGCCAGAGTCCGGCACCTCACTCCCGCTACTACCCTGGGCTGGCTATTTCATCCTCTCCTCTCCTCCCGTCCCTGCTGTATGACCCAACATGAGACGGGGGGGGGGGATATGTGCAGTGTTTGAGGCCGGAAGGGTAGTAGAGGAGTTGGGGGGGGAGCTTAGTGATGCACGGGAGTCGTAGGGTTTCTGTCCCCCAGGGAGCAGCAGCAGCAGCAGCCAGCAGTGTCTGCTGCTGCTGGGGGAAGATGACCTCGCGTGTGTCCCTGGCTGCTGCCTTTATGGTGGCACGCGGGTCCGCCTGCAGCCTCAGACCCAACCCATACTCGCAAGTGGTGCGTGAGGAATAACACCAACGAGCGATACGTTTACTATATAGGAGGTGGTGGAGTGGTCTCTGGCAGGACAGGCCCCCCTCCTTTCATGGTGGTGCTGGCCAGGTTAGATGTTGTGGGTCAGGCCTATCCTGTGACGGGTAGGGGAAGCAAGCCAGACAGAGACGCCAAGAGGAGGAAAAGGTAGCCGTGGAAAAGGAAATGTAGAACGCAGGAAAAAGTATTGAGCGTTGGCGGAGTAGCGAGGGAGGGGGGGGGGAGCAAGACGGGGCGGGTGGGTTGTGGCCTGCGCTCGGGGGGTACCCCCCTCCCCCTGCCAGGACACGGACACCCCCCCTCCATCCCTACATCCACCGTAACTCACTAACCAACTCTGACAATGCGACTTGAGTCACTGTCAGTATTTTTTGTTTTCATTATTGCATTCTGACAGTGTCAACACATCTGTACGTTTGATTAAATATGTACTTTCCCTTTTTCCGTGACTTACTGGGAAAGTGGAACACGTTAATGTCTCCTGATGACGGCTGTCGGCCATAACGACGATGGAAATGAGATTTTGGAGTCTCTTAATTTGCGCCGCGTTACGCGGCAGTTCCCTGAATGTTATGGGTCATTTGCCCGCTTAAAGAATGGTTGACGGAAACCGCAGATTATGACCGACCTGACAAACTTTACTTTCATATTGGATAATGTGTCCAAAGTTTGCCATCAGTAGCCGCTCTGTCCTGAGAACTGTCAAAAATATCATTGCCTTTCTTTGAGATGGAGCGTTGGCTGGTTGGTAAAGGAACGACTTGTGCAGTTTGCCTGTTGGTACCGTCCTCACATCTGATGAGGATTATTCGTGTCTCTACCCTGGTTGCATTGGCTGTAATTATAGAGGTCTGCTGTCCAAGTAGATGGATCGTGTGTAATGTGTGCCGCAGGGTGTTCGTTATGTGTGTAGCAGACTTTTTTTTTTATACATGCGGTAGACTGTTTCTTATGTATTCTTGTGTGTGCAGCAGAATGATGTCTGATGGACCTTATGTTATCTTTTTTGGTATCTACTGAAAGGTTCTTCCTTGTCCCCTAATTTGTTTGTTGAAGTTGAGCAACGTGATGATGTGCTCGGCCGCATGAGATGCCACATGAGGTGTCTCGCAGCCACATAATGTGCGTCACGACGCCTCACAGTTCACGTCACGCTGGGGCCCTTGGCATACTGCCTACAGCCTGGGTAAGCACACAGGGCTTAATGTCTCTTTGTTGGTGGAAACGCTCGAGAAGAAATGTTTGGCCTCCTTCCCTAATTATAATATTCTGTGTAAGAGGGGGAAAAAAAAAACTGTATTTAAAGCCTCAGACTTGACAGCCGTGCTTTGGCTTGACGGGATGCCAAGCTTGATGACTGGGGTCGCTGTGTACATCATGGCTAGTCTGGAGAGCAAGCCATCTCCTGCCATATGTAGCAGACAGGTACACGAGGACCGTACGTAGCTAAATATACTGCCACTGTGCTGACTGTACCATTGAGGGTCACCGCTTGAAGCTGTTGGCTTACCATTAAAACTTGTTTCTTTGCCCGGCTGCAGTGACGCCCGGTTTATTGAGATAAGGAAAATTTCCCGCTCACGCTTTCCTGAAAAAAGAAAAAGAAATCGGGGAGCATACTTTCTCAGTACAAGATTAGTTTCAGCCGGCAGTTGAGCCGGAGGGAGAGGTGGGTGGAAATGTTCTTCGTAGTTTATTATCCTGTTTCTACCACATTCAAGGCTTTGACGACAGCAAACCTCACCATGGATCATTTTGTAAGTGCTTAAAGAAAGATTGAGGAGCTGCGCTACTTCACAGTTCATGTTGTTTGGGGGTTAGTTGTTATCGAAAATCAGACTGGTTGCGGTTCTTGTAGAGTAAGTCTCGTCTCTGTTGGTGGTAGTGGCGAGGAGGTACTTACCCCCTACACTGCACTGTGTCAGTGCCAGACCCGAAATACCGAGTGTCACATGGCCTTCTGGCCTCCACCCAGGAGTTAGTGGGAGGAAAAAAGTAAGGGAAAATAGAATGAGAAGAGGAGTGAGAATAGCCCATTGATGTCACATCCTGTGCAGTATTCCCCATCACTGTCTACCTCTCATGTATATTACACTGAAGTCACAGTCTTCTGTCAACAGCTAGGCCCCACAGACCTTTCTGTGGTTTTCCTCGGACCGCTTCGTATGTCCTGATTAGTCCAATGACAGCACGTCGCCCCCTGTATACCACATCGGTCCAATTCTCTCTCTCCTGCATTTTCTGGCCCCATCATTCAAAACATTTTTCATCTCCAATTCAATCTCCCTCAGCTCCTTATCCTCCCCACTTCTTACACTGTATCATCTTTGTCAAACTCTCCTCGCTCATCCTCTCCATATGTCCAAACCATTTCAGCACACCTCTTCAGCTTTCTCAACTATACTCTTCTTATGACCACACCTCGCTCATACTCTATCATTTCTTGCTCGAGCAGCCGTCCTCACACCAAATACTTTCCTGAAACATTTGATTTCCAACACATCCACCCTTCGCACTTTCTCCCGTGTAGAGTCCATGCTTCGCATCCATAAAACGCTGTCAGGACCACTACGCCACTTCCCACGTATTCCCTGCGTGTCGTAGAAGGCGACTAAAAGGGGTGGGGGCTGGAAATCCTCCCCTCCAGTTTTTACTTTTCCAAAAGAACCAGAGAAGGGGGCCAAGTGAGGATTTTCCTTCTAAGGCACAGTTCTTGACGCTACATCGCTAACGCAGGAAATGGCGAATATGTATGAGAGAGAGAAAAAAAAAAATATATATATATATATATATATATATATATATATATATAAAATATGTGTGTATTGATAGTCATAATGATAATAATGATAACACTATTGACCATCCTGTTGAGAGAGAGAGCAAACTGGTCTGAACATTTGTTCTAGAATGTTCCGATGCCTAGGACGGCCTTGTCAGTTGGACGGTATCCAAGTGACAAGGACGCGCGAGGCATCGCAACGGTTGCGTGGAGATAGACCGGCTGATAGACAGACTGACGGACGTAGAGGCGGAGGTAGAAAGTCATGTACTGTTTCCAGTGATTATTGTGTGAAGATTTATATGGCAGAGGCAAGTGGTGGTTCAGCTACAGGGACTGTGAGAAAGTCTTGGGCTGTGTTGAGGTTACATTATTATTTTGTACAGCCATAGGAGCGTCTTCGTCGTTTTGTCCCGCTGCCATGAGTATGGAAGTGTTATGGCCACACACGTACAGTCCTGATAACCGTAACATTATGTTCACGCACTCTCCTGAAAGGCTAAACTGCTTAAAGACTTGTTACCACACACACACACACACACACACACACACACAGTCTCCCATAGTCTCACCTTCCCCTCAGAGTCTGTTCACGCACTCTAGCACAGTCTTCGCTGCTTTTGAGTTGCGTTCGAGCACTATAGTGCACAGGGGACAATGTGGAGGGTTGGTAAGGTGGGGGAGGGCGGCGTGCCAGATGGTGACTTCCGCCTCCGTGACAGCAGAGGCTCACGAGACGACTGCCTGGCTAGGGGGGGGGGGAGGGGTTGCTAGGGGCCCGCGACCTCCGGGTATTGATTGTTTCACATCTCAGCCGAGCTCCCCTCGGGGGCAGCGTGACTCCGGGAGACGTGACCTGTGTGTTTTCTCCCGCCTCTGGTGAATCTCGATGCTCTTCGGCGCCTTCTGCAGCTGTATGTGCGCCTGGTCCGTTATAATAAGCAGAAACACTCGATGGATCATGGAAAACTAGAGACCTAGAGTTGTAACGGAATTATAGGGCTCCTTTAAGATGAGCCGGTGTGTGTGTGTGTTTTATTCCCACCATTGTCTTGAATGTCTTCCTCCATTACACAGTGGTCGGTTTTCATGCGGGCGCGAACCTCACCTCCGGCCTTACAACCTCGTAATGGCTCCGATCCTTGTAACTGTCTTACCGTACAGTTATGCTATCGTTGAGGAAATTTGATCGGTCTCTCATTTGCAGTGATATGTTATTTACTGTTTTTTTTTTCTCATCGTACTGTGAGGACTGTATTAAGCTTTTCCCATGTCATTTTAGATGATAATGTTTGTTCAGCTTATCTGATGTTTCCTGTTGAATGTTTATGGTGTCGTAAGTTAGGTAAGTGAAGCTTTGCTTTTTTTTTTTTTTTTTACTAGTAGTGGGCATTGGACGGGCATAAACATGGGAAAGGGGTAGCCATCTAGGATGAAAGGAAGAGTGAAGAGTGAGAAAATGTTTGTAGAAATTAATTTATGCCCCACGGGTGTTTGCTGACCCGCCTCTTAAAGGCAGAAAAGTTTTAAGGAGAAGGAAAGACGAAAGATGGAAAATATATCAAGAGTTCCGCTGTGCTAGGTAAGAAAGGGGTGGGTATCATAACGGTCATTCCTTGTGTGGTTTACTCCCCTCAAAGAAACTTTGGGAAGCAGTTACTAGGCGCGTATCGCGGATCCAGGTCTTAAAGCGTCTGTGGCCGAGATGATACCTGTAGAACAGAGAGAAAGAGCGAGCAGCAGCTTCATAATGGGCGGGGAGGGATGCTTGAAGAGAGGTGGCATCAGAGAGAGAGAGAGAGAGAGAGAGAGAGAGAGAGAGAGAGGGAGGGAATAAAAAACATCCCAAATACGCAACCGGTATTCCATTTTTAAGATCTTGGGGTTCGCCTCGGTGATCTTAGAGGCCCAGACGAAATTATAATACCCCTTCAGGACTCTCAAGCGGCCACATCTGATTTGTAAGTGTACATGAGAGACTACCGTAAGTTGATGATCTTTCGAAAGTAATACAAGTGAACGGCTGCGGAAAAGAACTTTTTAGAGTGGGTGGCAAGTTTCCTTTTGAACGAACATAGAATCATGCTGAAGTGAAAGTACATTCAGATATGATTCTCACAAATCCATTCACTTGCCGTATACAAAAGACGGATTTACTTTACTTTCACAGCGATTACATGCGTTCAAAGCTGCTCTTGATAAAAGACCATTTAATCTGTATTCTGTAAAACCTATCCACAATTTGCACCTTGGTAGAGTCAAATACTTTTTTGCAAGTCGATAAAATGCAAATGTAGTTTAAAATCAAAATCCTCAATTTTTTCTCCGTTAACTGTTAAGCTTTGAATATTACATCAGTCGTTCGTTTATTTATTTGGACACCATGTTGCCATATACACAATTGTGGTTCTGTTATTTATCTTGCTCCTCTTTCTGTTATCATTTCCTAACCTCTGACAACATAGTGTATCGAGAGACTCCCATATAACTCTCAGATGTTCTTGGGTCACCTATGTGGCTGCCTTGTTCTTAGTGACCTGCCTTACCTGTCTGAGTACACGCAGTACCTACAATTTGGTGTGTGACATTCGTGATTGTTCCTTTGAATGATACAACGTCAGTGTCACTTGTTTTTCCATTACTGATAGTCTTCATGCGTTTCTTCATCTCTTGAAATTATAGGCACTTCCGGTATCATACTTATATCAGTGATATCAACTTGTTCTTCTTTCAAGTCTTCCCGTCTTACGTTCAGCGAATTCTTCGATAATTCTGTCCGTCTTACAATGATCTCGTTTCTCGCCTTGTTTCGTCTACTTTCTGGCTCTCTAAAACCATTGGTCGGTTGATCTTAAATGATCTTAAACCTAAGAGTTTTTTTATAAGTCTTTCTATGACTCTTCCTTTAATTGCCTTTCTATACTTTCTACTTTCCCTCTCTCCTGGATATACTTCAATCTTATCTATCTTATCTATGAAGTTTAGTTTCTTAGCTTTTTCCCAAGACTTATTTCTATTTTCTTTTGCAGTTTTACTGCAGCTTTCACCTCCTCAGTGCAGGTGCCGCCCACCATCTTCAGTTTGTCGTTAAATCATCAAAAAATACGTACTCCTTTATGAAGAGAGGAGGAGGAGGAGGTGACAGATTTATGACGAAGATTATGTTGGGTTCTAGCCTCACCTGAACCTCTGAAACATTTGACTCTGGCAGCGTTAAGACAACCAGTCATTCTGGCAAACTTTGATTGTTTATTTTCCTCTCATCATCTTTTACCTGCTCTCCAAAAGCGTCGAGTATGTTTTCGACAGTTCTCTAAATACTCATTATGCCATCCATGTTGTTATTTGGCAGTATTTCAACTTCCTTTCATGTTTGTTCGTAGAATTATTCTTCGACACGTCTTGGCATTCTCTGTTGAGGCGCCTAGACCCGATTTATGAACATTCTTCCTCTCCGTAATTAGATGGTCATTCTCATGACCCTCCCATCTATCACGTTAACAGATTTAACGCTGCGTCAGAGCTTTGGTCCAACCAAAATTGCCGACCAACACCAAACAATTGCTTGTTCAACTCCGCTGTATATCAGAACAAGTCTCTCTTCCCAGTTTCTTTATTTGGTGTCATAGAATCCAGGAATGTCCAAGTTTCTTTCCCTCACGAGTTCTAACAACTCTCTGCTTTTGCGTTACGACAATTTTCACCAAGGAAGTCTACTCGTTCCTGTTTGTTTCTGACGCTACCTCGCCAAAACGGGAAAGACATTTGGTGTATGTGTGTTTGTGTGTGTGTGTGTGTGTGTGTGTGTATGTAATTACTCATTTGCATTGTGTAGGGAGCGAGTTCTACGCTCATGAAACCCCCATCTCTTGAAGACGTGCGTGTAATTACCTATTCGTAATAGCGTTTTTCTGTTTTACGTGAAGAAAGTTTTACAGTCATGAGTGTCCATCTCTTGAACCTTCTGTATAGCTGTACTATATCGTGTACCACTGTAAATATCTGGATGTTATTTATTTACAGTTGTAGCCTTATCACTATATCCCATGCAGCCGCTGATCATGTCGTACTTCTATATATTTTTCCTGACAAGATGCTTGCTCATTTTAATGTTATGTCCCTGGTTGTTCCCTCCTTGCATTTTTCGATTAACTGTTCACTCTTAATATCGTTAAACAGGTTTAAAGACTTAAAGGTTGAGTTCAGGTCATCTTTTACTCTTCATTCTTCCTTTGTTAACATTCCATTGTTAACAAACGTAACGCCTCTAATCTTTCCCCGTAACTCAGCCCTCTTAATTCCGTTACCATCTGTGTTGCTCTCCTCTGGACCTTCTTTATTAGTTCTTCGTATTTCTTTAGGCGCGTTGGCCAACTTGAAGCACATTCCAGTTTTGTCTTTATGGAGGACATGAACACTGAACAGCTTGCCGAATATTTTCTTATCCTTACACTTGATTGCAGTTCTAATATTGTCAGCAGACATTCTGTCTCCTATACTATATAATTTTCTAAAGTGTGTGTTGGAATTTTCTTTCGTTCTTGCCTGAGAATCATGTAAACAGATACATGACAAGAAGCCATGATCTCATGGATATTGATCATCAGGCTGATGACTGTTGCAGTGGGAGGGTTGAGACTGTGTTGCAGTTGGCCATCAGACTCAGCGGGGTGGGTTCAGCACCACAAGCTGCGGCCGTGAGTGATGGCGTCTGGTGTCAGTGTGACCAAGACGAAGAGCGTGTCGCTCCCCGCCGAGACAGTCTTATCATATCAGGCATAAGTGTCGCCCTCAGCCCTCAGCCCACCACCACCACAGGGGCAACAAGACACAGCGACCAAGCTGGGTCTGCTGCTGCTGCTGCTGCGTCCGACCAGCTTTCACTTCACCTGCAACACGTAATGAATGTTTCCTGAGCAGGATACTCGCTCCCTGGCCGACCTGCCGTCTCCCTCACTTACGCATCGCTAAACATGAACGCCAAATTTATGCGTTAATTGTCGCTGGGAGGGTGTCAAGTGGAGGGTTCACACCGGGCGGCAGATGTTGGGGTCTTGTTAGGTGACAGTGATGAGGTGAAGGGAAGCACAAGCGTCTGTTAGAGCGAAGGTAGAGAGGCCCGGGCAGGGAGGGGCTATTGTGCCAGACTCTCCGCTGGTGAGGGAGTCTCATTCCGTTCGTCTTGAAGACTCGGGGATGTCTCTCGTGGTCCTCTTGTTGTAGGAATATCTCTGGTTGTCTTCTCTTATGGTAGAACGAGAGACTATCTCTCTTGCTGTCTCGCGCTGTGCTGGAGCGGAAGCTTGTCTCTTTAACGCCCAAATATATCCAGACCGACAGCTTGCCTCCTGTTGTCATCCTTTAAGGCCAAGAGTGAAAAGAGATTCTTTTGATTTCTCGTCAGTGTTGTGTTGTCGCGAGGAAACAGTGTTTCTCAGCGTTATTCTGACGCCGTTAACAAGACAAACAGATGTTGAGGTAATTATCAGCTTTAAGGATGATCTAGTAAGCAGATGCCCGAGACGCCATCCATCTTGGCCAAATATAAAGGCGAACAGATGTCATACGTGGCTCCTTTACCAAGGGCTGAGCTATCTTGACAATCATCTGTGTTTGACGAAGACAAACTGGACAGACGCCCGAATCCTTAAACCGCTTTCTGTTTAAGTCAGTAGACAGTGTGTAATTGTGAGCCTTGGTGTTAGAGCTGAGTCAAGCTACCGAATACTGCTTGAGATAATTCTTATTATCTTTCGGCCAAGCCAACAGGTACCACAGTAGGAACGCCTACACGACCCTTGATAAATCTGACAGATATTTTCGAGGTTATGTGCATCTGTTGGCGTTAGCGTTAGCACAGACTGCGGCGGCTCCGCTTATCAAAGGCAGACTACAGCCATGAGTGGAAGAAACTCTTGTTTATTCTCGTATCTGGCGAGCAGGTGATATTCTCAAGAAATATATTATTACAGCTCTTTTTTTTTCTCTCTCTCCCTCCTCTTGCGGTGTACTTGATAGGGAAATCTAATGAAAATCAAACCATGAAAATTAAATTTATTCTTCATTTGTGACTCATGCATAGATCATGAGGTCAAACAAGAGTCTCATGCATGAGGTAATGAGTGAGTGAGATACACTCGGCTGGTTCAGACTTACTGGAGCGCATCTAGATAACGACTAGCTTAAGGCTTTGTTTTTAACCCGCTCGTGAAACTAGAGAGAGAGACAGAGACAGAGACAGAGACAGACAGAGAGAGAGAGAGAGAGAGAGAGAGAGAGAGAGAGAGAGGAGAGAGAGATTGTTACACAGAGTAACAGAGATACACAGACGACGCAAACCTAAGGTCCAAGCGAGGTAGTCTGACCTTAGAGAAAGATAAAGAGAACAATGGTGTTCATAAGAACGTGAGTTTAACACAGTGCTGTGTTAAGGTATCACTTTGATACTGCACATGTGTTAAGATATCACTGCACACAACCTATGATACTGCAGATGTACAGGAGTCTGAAACCGACTTGGACAAAGAGCAACAGATTTTTCTTCCGTTCCTTTCGAGGTGACCCACCCATCTCAGTTGGTAAGGAATATGGCAAGAATGAGTGAGAAAGTGAGTATGGTCAATGTGAGCCCGGTTGGGCAGGGGGGGAAGGGGGTACTGCTGGGGCATACACGAGTGGGGGCAGCTCCTGCTGACGGTCCAGACTGGGGGAGGCGGACGACTCGCAGTAACGGCTCGCTGTTAATAGATATTAATAAGGGGCTTGAAGGCCATTTACGAGTCCTCGCCGCTTAATGGCTGTGTGCTTTGAACAAATATGACTTTTATTGGCACGTAAATTATTCCATTAGACGATTTACAGTCATTTACTTCATATGCGATGGCCACATTTTATTGTGTAAAAGAGCGGAGTAAAGCTGGCCTAATGAGACCAAATCCAGAACGGGTTTGGACACACTTGGCTGGCCGGCCACGTCTTACGCTCACCCATAACCCCGCGCGATAAACATATACAGCGACATACGCACGGGAACACTCCTGCCACCAAGACGCTGTGACCACCAACCATTGTTCACCAGCCTGGCTGTCACCGGGGCTGTCACCAGAGGGGACCACTGCCCCTGCTGACAGGAGAGATGGAGGTGTTGGTGATACTGATGGGGAAGATGGCGCTGGTCGGCTCTTGTTGGGGAAGACGGCTGTTATGGTGGTGGTGGTGGTGGTGGTTATGATGTTGGGGATGGTGGTGCTGATCTTGATGCTGTTTGTGTTGGTGAAAATGATTGTTATGGTGATCCTGGCGCTGGTTGTGATGATGGTGATGATGGTAGTGATAGTGGTTGTGGTGGTGGTGCCCTGGTAGTTGTTATGATGGTGGAGATAGTGGTAGTGGTGGTGGTGGTGAAGCTAGTGGTTGTAGTATTTTGATTGTGGTAGAAGTGATAGTAGTTCAGGCTGAGAGAGTGGTGGTGGTGGTGGTGGTGGTGGTTATCTTTGTTGTGGTGAAGAAGGACAGCTGATGGTAGTGGTCTACTGTTGTGGTAGTGAAGTGGTCGTAGTGTTTGTGATCATGCTGGTGTTGATGGTTGTTGGAATTCTGCTGCAAGTGTTGGTGCAGCTGCTGCTGTTATTGCTGCTGCTGCTGCTGCAGGAGAAGCTGCCCCCGTTGTTGTTGATGCTTTTTCCGTCACCGCTGAGGAAACTGATTCCGCTGCTCTCACTGTCATCACCGTTGTCACTGCCCACAGGTACCTTCACGTAACCCTAGACAAACGTAACACTAACCTTGCTATCATGTAGCAAGGATAAGAGAGATTAGAATATGATAAATACTATACATGGAAAACAGAAAACGCTGTCCCGAAACAAACAGTAGCTTGAAGAGAGGAGAGCAAACTGTCACAGATAAGCTAGGCTGAGACACAAAGTCGATGCTGTGCTGGCCAGCTTAAACAGAAAAAACTAACTAGCTAATGAGTTTGTTGTGCTGGTTAGCTTAAGCAGGAAAAGCTAACTGGCTAATGGGTCTGTAGCTTGAAAAAATCAAAGAAGTGCCAAAGCCCCAGCTGCAAGTGTCGAGGCGCCAGCTGGTGATGCCTAAGCATCAGTTAGTGACGCTGCAGCACCACCTGCTGGTGTCGAGATGCCAGCAGGTGGTTCCGAGGCACCAGGTCGTATCGTCGAAGATGGTAATGCCGAAGCATTAGCTAACAGTGTGGAAGCACCAGCCAGTAGTATGGCAGCTACAACCAGTGGTCTGGAAGCACGGCTGTTGCTCTCCTGACTTGCGAGGAAGCCAAGCGCTGCCATACAGCTTTCACCTTATGTCTATCTGGCAGCAGGAAGACGAAGAACCCGTTGGGGACCACCAGTGAGAACTACACACGGCGCTCTGTTGGCAGACCCAGAACCGGGGCGCTAGAGAGGACAAGGAGAACATGCTCGGAGACATGGAAAGAATGCTTTAGAAACCCTACATAATTCTCAGAGACCAGCAAGAGAAGCTTATATATAAGTGGACCAAACACTTTCCTTTTTCTTTCAAACACCCTCAAGTGACACTTTAGAAACCCAGTCACAAGAACTTAAGGATCCTCAAGAAACATTTTGAAACTGACAGGAAGCATTAGAATTCACAGATAAAGACCAATGAAGTCTCTAAGTAACGAGCGGTGGTGGAAGGGTGGTGGCACCAGCTGGTTGCCGGGGGAAGGCCAGCACACGTAATGGACATCCAGACGTAAGGAAAGGCTTCTACATGAGCTCCCATGTGGGCGGGAGGGGATAAAGGTGAGTGCGCAGCTCAAGCGGAGTCATGCGGAGGTAATGTATACGCAAGGCCTTACATGACGCGTTTACTGACACACACACACACACACACACATATACGCACACACACACCTGCCTTAGGCTGGTGTGTGTGATTACCTGTTTGTACTGTACGGGGAGGGAGTTTGCACTCGTGGGGTCCCATCTTTTGAACATTCATTGCTCTCATAAAGATTCTTAAGTTCATGTATGATGTCTGCGTTGATCATGTGCTCACTCATATCATTCCATTCATTCACCATCGTTATACTGTAAACGTACTTTTTCACATCCTTTTTTTGACAAGTTTTCCGCTCAGTTTCATGTAATATCTCTGGTTGTTCTATCCTTACATCTCTAAAAGAACTGATCACTGTCTGCTTCATCATTCTGTTTCAAAAACCTAAAAGTAATGAGTGATCAGGTCACCCCTCAGTCTTCTCTCTTCTAAGGTGGACAAATTAAGGACTCTAAGCCTTCCTCTTTGTTGCTCTCCTCTTGACCTTTTCTACCAGCTGTTTGTACTTTATGCATACTTTAGTTTTGGCCTTATGTATGATGTGAACAGTTTGTTCAATATTTCCTTATCCATGAACCTGAGAAAAAATATTTGCGAACAGCTGATCTCAACTGCTGTCTTAAAGTGGGAACCTTGTGACAGGTTCGGGAAATTGTCGACGTCCAAGTCTCTACAACACACAGATTCCCGCAGCCTAGTTTCTGCTGATATTCATAACGAGATCTTTCAACGTGACTCATGCTCATTACTCTACATTTAGTGTGGTTGAACTTCGTCGACCTTGTATCAGAAACTTTGGAGCCTTTCAAGGTGATCTTGTAAACTAATGTAATGCTCCACACTTTTCACTTCCCTCATGATCTTTGAATCATCTGCAAACATATTCGGGTAGGAATCTATACCTCCTGCCAGGTCATGCACGTAGATCAAAAAGAATAATCGTCCCCAGAACAGACCCCTGCGGCACGCTGCTGGTGACCTCTACCCATTTTGAGAAGGCTCCCCTGACATGCGTCCTTTGTTCTCCCCCTCTAATATAATCTTCCATCCATTGAGGGAGTGTCCCATTTATTATTGCCAAGCGATCCAGCTTCTTAGCTTCTTTCCCGTCGTGTCAAACGCTTTTTGGCGGTCCAGGTACCATGAGTCCACTGAGCCCTCCCTTTTGTTTAAGACAAAACTCACGCTCTTGCTCCTTAGAAATCTAAAAGGTTCGTTAGACATGACTTCCTTTCCCTAAAGCCATGCTCTCCTTCTGCTCAGGGTAATTTTTCCTCTGTTGAGAGTGATCTGTTTGCTTTCTGATTATCTTTCCCAGAACCAGAACCAGACAGATTTCACTTTTGCCCTTCTCCACTCCAGTGGTACTTTGGCTTTCTCCGACGACATCTTCATAACACGTGTGAAATTCACCAGGACCCCTGAGCCTTGTATGGGTGAGGACCTTTAAGTATTCTGTTAATAACTTTTCTAGATGTCTCAATGCTTTCTAAAACCTCCTCCTCATTTAGTTACACTGGTGTTGGGTCTGTAGCGTCTACCACTCTGAAAACGCATTTGAACCTACTATTCAGTTGGCCTCATATCCTGACATCATCCTCTACAATGCTTTCCCCTGAAACCCTTAGCTCCTCTCTAACCGACAACAGAATCATGATGAATCTATGGAAAAGTTTTGGAATTTTTGCCTTGTACACAACATTCTTATCACGGTTTCTATGTGCCTTCTTTTTTATACAATTATTTTGTTTCTATATTGAGGGCTCCAGTCATAGACAAAAGTGTGTGTGTGTGTGTCTCACTTCCTCCAAAATTCGTAAATGCTTCCCCTTGTCTCTTGTTTTTCCGTTTCATAATCCTCTATATTTCAGTTAAGGCTCGGCCTTGATGTGGACTTCTGTCCGTGTCTATAGCCTCCAACGCAAAAAGAAAAACGAAAAAAAGAATTTAGATTGATGGATAGATAGATAGATAAATAGACAGATAGATAGATAGATAGATGGGTGAATGGATGAGAGAGAGAGAGAGAGAGAGAGAGAGAGAGATGTAGGTTTACATGTATAAAACACACACACACAAACGAGCAAGACCATGGCAGACGGGAGCAAGTCTATCCATCACGTCAGGCGAGACAGAAGGTGAACGAGACGCTTTCTTTTAGTTCGTGGTAAATCTTGGGGCTGGAGTTGGGGGGGAGGGGGGGTTAGGCTGGGGCTGGGGGAGATGTGGATGTTGGGGGGGGGAGAGGTTGGAGCTGGGGCGAGACGTGGATGTGGGGTAGGAGGCAGGAAGTGCCTGGTGGCTTGTCTTTGTTTTCAACAACTCATCAACTGCACAGGTGAGACATTAATTAACAGCTGTTTCCACCTGCATCTGGTTGCAAGATACAGGTTTTGCTCTTGATTGCCTCTCGTAAAACGCATCCACCTTGTAAACTGAATAAGCCATTGTTACGTTCACTGCTCGCTGCCTTCAGGAACTCGTCCCATACCGGCCTAATGAGCGAGGTGTCTGGTCATTATACAGTCGACCACTCTGCCATGAAGCGCTCGTCTTGCTACGTCCTTCCACCCCTCCCCCTCTCACTGTAACTGCTTCCCTTGTCACTGTAATTTCCTGGGGGTAACGACGAGTCTTTTGGAAGTAATGGTTTGGTATTTCTTTTTATTCATACGCTGCGGGTCCCTACTTAGTCACTTGAGTCCCCATTTGGTCAAAACTGTCCCATGTCCTTACTTCCTCTCATTGTCTGTCTTCTTTGTTTTCCCGTTGGATCAATATTAGATCCTGGAACAAAATAACTTTACGTGAAGACAGTTATTGATGACACTGTCATTGCTGATGTTATGAGAGTTATGGATGTTATCACAGTTATCTTGATGGTCAGGGCTGCTGACGCTCCCAGAACATCACCCTTTGATTGAGTTCCATTATCGAGCACTACAAAACTTTCCACTTTCTCTTATTATGATGAAATGCAGGATTTCAAAAACTTCATATATTTGAAAAGTGTCGTTGCTGCAAGGGTGTCGGGTATGAACTTCCGTCCAATAGAATGCTTTTACATAGCTCTCGTATGTGTGTATGTGTGTGTGTGTGTGTGTGTGTGTGTGTGTGTGTGTGTGTGTGTGTGTGTGCCATGGTCTCCCTCGTCTTGCGTGGTTCACTCGTATGCTTATCTTAGTTGCCTTTTCTATTTTGATGTTGAAGGCTTCAGTCACGGTCAAAAGTCCACATCAAGGCCTGGCCTTAATTGCAGTATAGGGAGAATTATGAAACGGAAAAGGAAAAGACAAGGGAAAGTATTTACAAATTTCTGAAGAAGTGAAAAACCTGTCTTTTGAAAAATGCCAGGTCATAGTTATTGGGAAGGATATGAGAAGGTAGAGAGTTCCAAAGCTTCTACGCGTAGGGAAAGTAGGAGGTATTAAAATGGCACACCCTTGAGTTGCCGAGGGCCACACAATAATCATGTGACGCAGCAGCTTGCCGAGTATTGCGTGGTCTAGCTAGTGGTGGAGGCACACAATCAACCAGCTCTCGAAAGCAAAAACCTAAGTAATACCTATAGAAAAGGGAGAGTGAACCAACATTGCGGCGTAGGGCAAGGGGGTCACGTTTGGAAATTAGCCTGGGTCAATTTATAAGTCGGACCGCTTTCGACTCTGTCAGGTAAGCATGCATAGCTAGAGCCACCCCAAATGTGAGAGCAGTACTCCATCCAAAGACGAATCAATCTCTTGTATAAACGGAGCAACTGCTCAGAAGAGAAGCTTCGACATCTAAACAGAACACCTAGTTTCTTAGACAGACTTAGCTATTCCCGTAATGTGGGGTTTCCAAGAAAGAGTGGATGTTACAGTATTATCAAGCATGTTCACTGAGTCAAGAGGTGGAATTTCAGAACCGTCAAAGGAGAGACGAGAGTTGTGAGGGTTTTTTTCGATAGAGAGATGGGTAGAAACTGGTTCTTGGAGGTATTAAACTTGACAAGATTTTGTGTATCACACTGAGACATCCCGTCCAAGTCTGAGTTTATTGAGGAAGCTGTGTTAAAACGAGATACAAATCGAGTGAGAGAAGAGGGAACAGAATTGAGGGATGTGGGTGAATGCAGTGTTGAGCCGTCAGCTTATGAGTGTATTGGATTATTTGTGGAAGAGAGGAAATCGTTGAAAAGAAGTGGAAAAAGTGTAGGGGACAAGACAAAATCTTCAGGGACACCGCTGTTGATGGAGAAAAGGGAAAAGGCTGATCTATCAACAACCACAGAGACAGTTCGGCCGGAGAGGAAGCTAGATTTGAAGGAGCAAAGTGAGGAAGGGAAGCCAAAAGAGAGGAGCTTAGAGATGAGACCCCGATGCCACACCCTGTCAAAAGCCGTAGATATGTCAGCATCTCTTTTGGTTGCTGTGATCTTTAGTGGGAGCGTTAAAATCAACTATCTTAAGTTCATTCTATTTAAGAAAAAAAAACGCACAACATTGATCAAATAAGATAGTGTTGCACTGTTTCGGGAACCTCATCCCATCTTCATGTGAAAGTTATGTCAGCTTCTGGTCGATTTCAGTTTCTGGAGGAGTCTTCATCATGGTGGTGTGATGATGAGTGAAGCGAAGGGGAGGTCCTGTCTTAACGGAGCGGACGGAGAGGTAGCAAGCCGGGGAGTAGAGTCTTCCTATTGCCTGCTCAAATTATGTTCTTCCTGCCATGTCTTTTCTTGACCAGGAGTTGCTAGCTAGTTGTGAAAGCTGAACGTAATACCTTCCTATTAAGAACAGGTGAATATTTTCCTAACAAGAGGGGTTCCAGGATTATCTGCTTCGTTTTGTCATGATTTAATGTTACAGTTATAGTGTCAGTTAAATATATTGAGTGGTACTGGAACAATTCCCACATATGATCTTCCTCTCACAGGTGCATTGTTGATCTACAGGATAGTGAGATAGTGGTGACACGAGTATAATCAATATGATAAAGCTTCTAATTAGAACTTCGTGTGGGCATCATTATTTGTAGATCACACTTGAGTGGGCTGCCGGCTTGGGTCATGATGCCTTTCATAATCAGTTTGATGATCATGGTGTTCTTCTTATAAACGATCAGTTTTATTCTTTCTCCACTACTGATGCATTTAATGGTCTCGTTAGTTATGTGCCGAAGTACCAGCTCATCAGCCGTCAAGGCAAGAGACGTTTGGTTGTAGAAGTATTATTTGACTGTAGTGATATCATTATATATGTATATATATATATATATATATATATATATATATATATATATATATATATATATATATATATATA
>JAYMFT010363751.1:0-22553 GCA_038088735.1 Panulirus argus
GAGAGAGAGAGAGAGAGAGAGAGAGAGAGAGAGAGAGAGAGAGAGGAAAAAAAAAATAGGTAAAAATCTTTTATAATCGTATCACCAAGATTACGTGACCGTCATGTTCACACACTAACGTCACCACCAGAGCACAGGGACCCGCGGGAAAATACGCGAGAACTACCGTAAAGCGAATGCCTGAATACGACGACTTATAAACCCCTTTGAACACGACGACTTGAGCCCTTTGAGTCCCAACGACATTACCCTCTGAGGACGACGATTCAACCCTTTGGGTACGACTACATAACCCCTTTCAGGACGGTGGCTTAAGCCCTTGAGGACGACGACTTTGGGGAAGTCGACGGAGCCCTTGAGTGAGACGACCTGAAGTCATCGTACTCCAGCGGTCGTCATTGTTATAATCCACAGTGGGTTAGGAGGGGCAGGTCAGGCCTTGAGCACTGAGGACCATAACCATAAGGCCGGTGCTCACTCAACGGCCAGGGCACCGAGCGGGTCAGGGCCTGAGCGCTGAGCACCACAGTATAGGGCCGGTGCTCACACAATGGCCAGAGCAGTGAGCAGGTCGACCCGTCTGCCTCTCTGCCACCCTCCACCAAAGACCATTCGGCTTTAATAACTCCTACTCTCATCTGTCAACGCTGCCTGCCACACTCTCACTCTACTTTCCCGTCGCCATACTCTCACTCCGTCCTCCCTTACCCACCCATCCTCACTGCTGCTCTTCCCCCAACACACTCAACTCTCTCCACTAACCTCCTGCACCACCATTACACATTCCACTCTACCTCTCGACCCAGTGCCACGCACACACACACACACACACACACTCCACTACCGTCGAAAGTGCGGTAGAGGGAGGGAGAGGAGTGAGAGTACGGAAGAGGGTGAGTGGAACGACAGGTGGGAAAAGGAGTGAAAGTGTGGCAGAAGGAGAAGTGGCAGTGTGGCAAAGGGGTAAGGGAGTGAGAGTGGCAAAGAGTGAGTGTGTTTCCACACATATGCCACACACACTCAGTCTACTCTCCCCGCACAGCACTCTCTTCCTGCCTCTACAGTGCATTCCTCCTCTCATACTCTCACTCTCCTCTTCCTCAGCCTTACCTTCTATCTCTCACACTCTCCCTCCACCATTAACTCCCTATTCAATCCTCACTAGATATTCTCCCTCGGCACTACACTCCCATACATTGGCCCTGTACCATACTAGACCTACACCATACTCTCCCTTACATTCCAATTTCCCTCTCCACCATATCCATCCCACCACGCTATGCTCTCCCTTTACACCATACAACGCCGATGCATATTCTCCCTTTTTGTATCAATCCTTCCACAATACATAATCTCCCTATATCCTTTGCACCACATTTCATCACAATCTCCCTATCCTCCATAAGCCTCTCATCATACTCTCCCTTCACTATCACACTGGTCTACCATACCATACTCTCTCTCCTCAACATACTCTTCCACCATACCATATTCTCCCTCTACCAATACACAGTACTCTCCCTCTCCATCATATCCCACCACCATACCATACTCTCTCCACCATACCATACCATACGCTCCCTCTACGAAGACATATACTCACGAAAAGAAAAGCAAAAATCTCATCCATGCTTTTAATCGGCGTAAACACTCATGTTTTCTTCTCTCACACTCTGCCATTTTACCAAGGAAAATATACAAAGGTGTCAGTTGTCATGCTCCTTTTAAGTGACACACTTAAATGTGAGGGTCACTTTAAGTACATCACAAGCGATGAGACGTCACTACTTAAGTACAACATAAGTGATGTTACTTCATCACCATTTTAGTACATCACGAAAAGATGTTTCGCCTTTGGTACATGACAAATGACGGAACTTCACCACTTTAGCGTAATCGTAAGTGATGTCACTCCACCACTGCTTCGCCAGTACATCACGAGTGACGTTACTTCGCCATTACAAGGGGCACACAATCATCTGACATCACTCTACCTGATGTAGGAATTATCATTTGCCGGTATGTCTCATACTCACACCTGCTGCAGTTGAGGACGCCCACTGGCTGCGCGCTCTCTTTCTCTCTCTCCCTCCCTCTCCCTCCCTTTCTTTCTCTCTCTCTCTCCAGAGAAGAAAATTACATAAAAATACAGAACCACTTGGAAGAGAAAACCTTTTAGTTTCAGTGTGTGTGTGTGTGTGTGTGTGTGTGTGTGTGTGTGTGTGTGTGTGTGTGTGTTCGAGAAAGACTCCGCGAGGGGCTTTGACAACTCGTGACCGTGGAGTGATGACAGATAAAATGTGCACAAAAGGAGTAATTGGCAATTAGGACGGCGGAGCTATGTAACTTTCTCGGAAAATGATGAAGAAAAAAAAAAAAAAAATTGATTGGTAAACGCAGGGAAGCTACAGCCTCCATTGTGTAGAGGGCTCTGTGCTCGCCTTCCCCAGGGTACTACGCCTGCTTCCCTCCCACCGTTTCTCTTACTTCTACCTGACGCCCACTGGTTATAAAACGGGCTAGAGGTACCAGCTGATGCGTAGCTATACTGCGTGTCGCTATCAACGTCATATGCAAGTCTGAGAAACAGTATGGACTCCCTTGGCGTAGCGGTCAGCGTTCCTGACCGTGACGCATTCACGGGCCGCCCAGGGGTCGAGCGAATAGGTTCGAATCCTGGTGGCGGCAGTCACTCCACAGTCAACCCAGCTGTTCATCCACCCCTAGGTGGTTTGGTCGATAAAATCGGTGCCTGGAATGACGACACGCCAAGCCATCGTCTGTGTGTGTCTACCAGTGAGACAATGGAAATAATCTCATTTTCGAAGTGGCGTGGAAATCGTGTCTCATCCCGAATACAAGGGGGAAGTGAGACCGACCTTGACACGAAGGAAGAGGAGGACATCAAGAGATCTACGAGAACACGGCAAGAGACTCTTGCGGTCAGCAAAGACGGTGACAGGCTGGGTACTGAGAACTATAAAAAAAAACGAGAGAAGCTGCACTGTTGATGATGATAGATTACTGGTTCTCCTCTGACGAATGGCGCTGTGTGTGCTGTCATCTCCGTACGCAAGGAGAAGTATTAGCCCAGTTATGTGTCTACAGTTTCTTTACCGCCTGCACTATTTCACTTAAGATATGAATAACCCAGTCAGACTACAAAAGATTTAAAACTGGACTGGCTCAAGACGCGAACGATACATCACAACACACACACACACAGCTGGGAAATCACGGATGGCCTAGTTCCTAGTCTTAGATTACGAGGTAATTCCTTGATAGAATTACAGGCTGGATCATGTATGCAAATGACATCCAGTGAGAGGCGGAGATACCGTCAGAACCATTAGGGAAAGCAGCAGGTGAGGGGGGCCCACCACCCACGTTCTGATCAACTACTAAAGGCACGCGTTGCACCAACAGTGGAATATTCCTGAACTCGAATAAAAAAAAAGTGGATCGTTGTCTTCACAGCGCAGCACACACACCAGTGGGGTTGCAGAGCGAGCACTAGGAAGGGACATGTGGTATGACAACAGCCTGACAGACCAGGCCCCTACCAGAGATGTTTGATCGTTGCCTGAAATGCGAGGGCAGAAGGTGGTCCCCTTAAAGTAGAGTGATATATATTATATGGAAGGTGCGTGTGTGTGTGTGTGTGTGTGTGAATTTCCACTTTTTTTTACGCTGGAGGACAAAAGCCCACATCAAGGTAGGGCCTTAATTGAAATATAGGGAAGGTTATGAAAGGGAAAAGAGAAGAGACAAGTAAAAGTATTTACGAATTTTGGAGGAAATGAAAAACCTGTCTTTTGAAATGTCCTGGTTATAACTACTAGTATGAACACCTACAGGAAGAACCTTGCATTAACGTCGGCAACTTCTCCCGGAGCAGCACCACCTTGTGTACAGCGCCCGCCGACAGGTCTACAACGCGTGGGGAACAGACATTAATCGTGGGCAGGAGAGCAGGTCAGGGTACTTACCTTGGTCTGGGGCGTAGCGGTCCCTGATGTGTGCGACGGGGAGAGGGCTCTCCGTCAGGAGGCGGTAGTAACCCTGCAGCACCAACACCAGCTCCTCTGCGTCACGGTCCTCCAGGCTCAGTAGTAGGTTCTGCGGAAGAACAGACACGTTACCCGTAAGTCTTTTGGTCTATATGATAACATGTGTGCTACGTCTCCCATCCCCACACTCAACCACAGGTAGAACTCTCTCTCTTTCTTTCCCTTCCAGTGCTTTACAAATGAGTAAATTACTGATCCTCAGCTGCTGCTGTTGCAGCTCTTAATGACATTTCCAATCGAGGGCCTGTGGGCACAGTGTTAGTTGATTAATAATAAAGAAAACGAGACAGTACACTGAATACATATATTCATTTAGTATGAGGTGACCTATCTCAACAAAAACTGACATGGTAAAATATGAGAGTCAGGAAACATAATACATACATACATATATATATATATATATATATATATATATATATATGAAGTAAAATCTTCGTTGTTAGAGGAAGCGAGACTTCAGCAACAGCGTAGGTCCTCGGCTGGTAGTTAACCCTCGTCTGACACTTCCCTAAGGCCCTCAGGTGGTGGTGGCGGGCGCCGCTACTGTCGCCTCCTTCCCGCCACACACTCAAGGGAGGATATCCTCCCCCAGGTGGGGGGGGGGGTAGTAGGACGCTGCGCGCCCGCCCAAGGGCGGGAAGGCAGGACGGCCAGGCTGGCTCAAGGGGCTAGGGAGTGGATCAAGCCCCTCAACCCTCGTCCAAGAATTACTCCTCAATCCTGATGGGAACGCGTTAAAGACGCCCTGCCCCAGTATAATGGCTCAGGCTAAGGGAGAGGGTGTACGTGGGTCGCGGGTAGTCTTCTGCAGCCCCCTTTCCTCCTCCTCCTCCTCCTCCGCCGCCGCCACAACACAGCATCAAGTTCATCAAGTGGCACGCGCGCACTCATTCACTCCAACATTTGTGGGCAACACGCCGGAAAAGTCCCTCCCAACCCACAACTTTCGGCTCAAGTTCGGCGAACTAGATACAGCGCTGCCTGATTACCGGGGAACTAATCCTGCGGAGAAAATCGCCAACTGGTCGTGCGCGGAGGTGGTAAGGTAATAATGACCAGGCAGTTTGGTCGCGCGAGGTACTGACCGACCAGGTAGGTGGGTCGTCATGCAAGGTGGCGTTGTGATGACCAGGGAGGCGGTCACTGGCACATTGTCATCGCCGTCCACACCTTAACCAGCACGTGAGGAGCTCACGTTAATCCCTCCTTTCAACAGGGTCTCATTATCTCCCCTTTTCAACCGACAGGGCTTCGTTCGGGGCATCCTTTTGTCCCTGCCGTGATGGGTACTATCAATCACCGCAACGGGGCTGCGTTGGTACCAACCTGCCAACCAGGACCCCAGCAGCTGGGATGGTACCAACTTGCCAACCAGGACCCCAGCAGCTGGGATGGTACCAACTTGCCAACCAGGACCCTAGCATCTGGGATGGTACCAATCTGCCAACCTCACCCTCAACAGCAAGTAACGAGACGTCCAGAATAAAAGATTACATAACTAATGAAAATGCACTTTAGTAAAAGTAATCAAACTTCTCAAAGTACTAGAGCAAAGGTATATCCCAAAATATTACACTTAAGTAAAGTAACGAAGGGTTGCTACATCTTCGTTACTTAACCAGTGTATGTGCTCGCCTGTGGGGAGTATAACCCACTACGCATTTCACTATCCCCTGGTCGTCTCGCCCACGCACAGAATTACTCCACCTAATTTCGCTGCACCGCGTTGCCTTCCATCGCGTCTGTATCAGAAGATTAATCTACTATCTTCTTCTACCATTAATTCTATATCAAATCCTGACCTCGTAATGACACAGAAACGCGTAAGGTGTAAACCACATGTTTCCCCAAGTTCCCCTGACGTTTGGAGAGAGTGTCAAAGATGAGCATGATCGAATGTGTGTATATGTGCCATGAAGCTGGTAGCTTCGCCCGCGGTATGTTTAGCCCGTCCAGTGTATATATATATATATGACTGGTAACACGTGGTAGGAAGACTGACGTGGAGCCAACCGCAGAGTGTGGTGACGGTCGCTCGGAATCTGCAGTGGGAGGGAGGGTGTCTACTGCTGTCAGAGTCCCGACCGACAGCCACTCCCATTTCTGGCGTAGCGCAAATGGAAGTGTACTAAAACGACCGCCACACTATCCATCCATCCCACACCCCTATTTCACTGTAACTTCCTCCCCGCATCTCTACCCTTCCTTCTCCACCTTTGAACCTCCCCCTCCACATCTCCACACACCCGTCCTCTCCACCTTTAAACCTCCCCTCCACATCTCCACTCCTCTCCACCATCCATCCCCTTACTCCTCCTCCCCACAACATTCCATCATCTCTCCCCACCTCTCCAAGCTCCACAGCTCCTTTCCCCCCACACTCCAACTCTTCCCTCCACCACACACTCACCCCTAACCCCTGACGCACTCTTCGTAGAGGCCAGCAACTCGCGTCATATGTCCACAAACTTAACAGAAAATAACTGATGGCAAAACTCGACATCAAAGGAAACCCAAACTACACATCAAGTTCCCGGGTACGACCAGACCCCGGGCTTAGGGGGACAACTGGGTACCAGGCTAAAGAGAGGTCATACGGGCACTAGGCTGAAGGGAGGACAACATTCAACAAAATCCACAAAACTCGAAGAAAAGACCACAAACCCCTTAATCATTTTCATTTCTTTGCAACGAAATGACTCGCTGCTGGTCCGCTCACATCATTCCTCGAAAGTCCAGAAGCCTTCACCTTGGGAAGCAGTGAGCTATATGAGGTACTTGCCTCTGCTATAGAAGGCCCTTATAATTAAAATTTCTAGCATTGAGACTTTATGGGAAAGACACACTGGCTACCTGACGGTTAATCTATAAATCTATATTCTGTCCTCTATAGAATTTTCATAGTTAATGAAACGTAATTATAGCCAAAGGCAATGAAAAATTACGGGACTGTAAGATGATCACTCCTTTCAGCTATTGCTGGAAGTCACCCCCACAGGTCCAGTCAGTGCTGCACTATGTACATGTGCTCCCTACTGTACATCTACGCTGTACTGGGCATCCACGCAACGGCAGGAGCAGCGGCAGGAGCAGGAGCAGCAAACTTTACTACCGACGGGGAAGACCAACAGGCCCCAGCTACCCGCCGTGCGGAAGAACTTCGCACAACAAACACCCTGGGAAAATAATACCTCACCGGAAAGAAAGAAAGAAAGAAAGGAAAAAAGAGTGTGTGTGTGTGTGTGTGAAGCAAGTAATTGGGCGACGCGAGACACTGTCCTCTAATGCTGGTAAATGGGGGGGGGGAGGTCCAAGGAGAGAGAGAGAGAGAGAGAGAGAGAGAGAGAGAGAGAGAGAGAGAGAGAGGATACCAGCCTTCAGTTTCCGAAAGCAAGTTAGCAGCTGTAACTTGTCCCCCCCCCCAACACACACACAAAAAAGTTCCCGTGTGGACTCTTTCGGGAGACTGCCGGAGGAAGGCTCTCGAGGGACTGCCCGGGGACCCCTTCAAGGTTAGGCTGCTGAGGACTTCTGGAGACATGAATGCGTCTCGCGAGACGCCGTCCAACGATCCTCACAAGAAAACAAAAGGACTCACGAGACATCTTGGGGGGACCTCTTTAGCCACTGGCGTGGACCAGTGATTCTCTTATATGTCTCAAAAGTCCCACAGAGACTAGGAATAGTGCCCACGACTAGCAGGATCCTCAACGAACGAAGAAATAAAGAGATATTTACCCAATCGACCTTTTTTTCCTTCCCCTTAAAGCTTCTCGGGTCATCACAGGTCATTAGAAGGGTGTTAACGTGACCTCCAACCCCTCAAGGGTCATCAGTATTCCCCTCAGATGGTAAACGAATGCCAAAAATGCATCCTGGACCATTCCCGACGATTGGCAAGACACAAAATGGTTCACGACAGCGTCCTGCGAGGCACCGGCAACCTTGCGAGACATGTGGACATTGTGTAGCCCACACGGTAAGACGTAAATCTTGCTCTCTGGTTTACTTTCCTATCTTTACACACTAGGAATGAAGAATACCTTCACTTGAGGTTGGAGAAAACCATAAAAAGAGTACCGTTCGTGATCGCTTTGGAGGATCTTAAATCTACTTAGAGATGCTGAGAGACCAGCTACCTCCAACATGAAGTAATACGAAAAGTAACTATACTGCTCTGGTCTGCACAACACCAAAACTAGACACTGTGATGTTTGTAACGGCCAGGGTTGGACTGGGGTACAGACACACCTGGCAGGATGACGTGACCCTACAGTGGATACAACTCGCTGCAACACTGCACACGAGAGTGCCCTCCTTTATCACCGACTTCCAAGGCTCCAGGTGTTATGTTTTGTTAACTCTGCTGCAAATACTTCACAGCCAACGACATACTTTAGGACGTCCTACTCCCTGTACCCGGCCTTTAAAAACGAGTGAACCTCATTAATGTACTCAAAACTGTACTTACTATGCTGTGTACTTTGCCATGTGTACTGCTCCACTGTCCGCATTACACGTTATGTTAACCCAGCCTCTAAAATGCGCCTTGTATACTGCTCTCCTGTCCATGTAAACGCGTGCTGACCCTACCCATAATGTGTAAGTTATTCTACTGAATGCACAGGACCCTCAGCCCTCCTCTGTAACTTGCCCATGTACGCCCTACTGTACATCCAAGTGTATATATGTACATAGGACAATGCTAACCCAAAGCCACTGTGCCTTCACCCTTTTTTTAAATATAATTCCTAAAACATCCTTGCCTGTAACCCCCTTCAGCACGACGGCACGGCCCCTTGAACACGACGGGCGATACCCCTGAGCACGACTGTATCACCCTTGGGTATGACGGGCTGGACTCTGACCTCTACTCCAAGATTCAGGTCGGTGGTTGCGCCACCAAACACAAGAATCGTACCGTCGTGGTCCGGAGCGTAACCCTAACACGTACACCGCAAATAATCCTTGCCATTTTTACGACCACCGCGCGTGCCATACTTATCCACTCCCCTCCATTCACAACCCCGACGACCGCATCCCACCCCATACATACCCGGTCTGCAGCCCTCACCGCAACAACCCATCATCCACAAACACCACTACGTTTCACCGCGCGAGCCACTATCGCCCTTACGCCAACGGGACAACCATAATCATCGCTCGTCACTGTCCAAGGAGTGTCCGCCCGCCGAGGCAATTACGGTAACAAGAGAGAGAGAGAGAGAGAGAGATGAGGAAACGTGGGTGGCACCACTCACGTCCGGCTACGTTCTTGGTGACGTTTGTCGCCGGGTCTGGTGCCTTGTTCGTCGTCATCCTCCTCTGCACCATGACCCTTACTCCCATTCGCCCCCATTCGGCTTTACCTTTAAGGAAACTCCCATATCTTCCTGGGAGGGTCAAGTCAAATCTACCTGTGTCTAGAGGCCAACCGCTAACTTCGGTAATGCATTATTCACCGAAAGGGGAAGGACAATAAATTGCTTCCCTTTCCCCCTGAGGTTAACCACCGCGTGTCTCCGTATCGACGTCTCCGTTCTCTTGCCCCTACCATCCGTCTACGGCAGAAGGTCGCCCGGTAATCTACCCAGTTCTGTCTACTTAGCCCCCTGCAGCGCCTCCTGAAGATGCGCCAGGCTGGGCCCCTGGCGGTGGTGGCGGTGGTTGGGCCCGCACCACTGCGCCTGCACGAGGCAGGGGTAACGTACAGCTGCCGCAGGTTAATATTCACCTCTTGTAGCTCTAAATACCGAAAACAATATCTCTTCCGCTCTGTCCGCGTCTCTCCTTCCCTCTCTCCCTCCCTCCGCCTCCTTTCCTCTCTCTCACTCTCTCTTTTGCTGAGCTCTCACTCCTCCCACCACTAACTGTACACGACTCTTCTCTATTAAAATTTTGTGAGGGCATTTCTCTTCTCTGTGTGTTTATGTCTCTCCACACGTACTCCCTCTCCCTTTTCTCCTCAGTACCTGTTATTCTCCTGCGTCCTCTTCCTCTCATCACGCCTCCCTCACCACTTCATCTTCCTGGGCTGCCGCGGGGAGTGCATGGCCTCGGCCCATCTCCAGGGGCAGAAGGCTCTCCCACTCGTAAACAAGCGAGGCGGGAGGGGCCATTACCGGGCCTCTCACGCCTAGCCTCAACACCCCACAACCGGCGGTGTGTCCTGGGGTGCCTTTCGTCTGGGGACGAATCCCTAGCCATACACTACCGTCTGCCAGCCAACCAAGACCTGTCTCCCTAGGCCTTAACCAGCTGGAGAACACCATCTTTCCAGGTCTCAGCTAGCTAGGGCACACTGTCTTCCTCTACATGAACATTCTACTTTACTATCCTCTCTTCATCTGTAGAGATCTACGAATGTACGATACTATCCCTGTCCTTCTGTAGACAACCCCGTCGTAGACCTCCAGGTCTTCAGCGGGTGGGGAGGAGCCTTCTGCTTGACTCACCCATCACACCTACTATACATCCCCTCACCATGCACGACGCTGGTTATACACGCAAAGCCTTCCTCATACCCGCTGCCTCATTCTATACCACCCGACCATACAATGAACCCAATGCTAATCCCAGCATATTACCACCTCACTGTTCACTTTCCCCTCATCACCACTTCCTCATAATACAACCTCTCGTCTTCGGGCAAACATCGGGCCATTCACAACCCCCAGCGTACACTATCACAACAGACCTTAACCTCACAAAACCCAACCTCACAGCGCGTTTGCCATACACAGCCACCACCCAACCTCGCTACACAACACCTCTCCACCTCGTCATACGCCCCGTCATGTACTACCTTACCACACACTATCTCGTCGCAACCTATTTACAGTTACTTATCGAGCAGGAAGGTATAACGACGCCAGCCCATCATAACTAAAGGGTCGTAACGTCCAGCTCACTGGTCGTACCGTGGTGTACAAGGCGTCGCACCCTCGTGCTCAGAGGGTCGTACCGTCTCGTTCAATGGTCGTATCGTCGGGCTCAAGGGTCGTCCCGTCGTGCTCAAGGGTCGTACCGTCCTGCTCAAGGGTCGTTACTCAAATCCCCTACATATACATTTACCTGTAGCCATAAACCACCACAGCAGTCGTAGACACGACTTCCCCTATACAAACACACACGACCTCTCTCTCTCTTCATAGATATATCCCACCATACCCGAACAAACGACATTCTTCCGAGACAGGTCGTTTTCTTCCCCTGCCACACAATGGTCTATATCCTGGTCACTGTACAGGCAGATATAAAACATGAGATGTAGGGGAAAGCGTTGCCGGGTTATTTCTGAGACGTGAAAGCCGACTCCCTACCACCACTCGCCCAACAAGGCCTCTCCCCCATCCTCTCCTCTGCCGAGAACAACAGCTGGTGGACAATGTGGTCGTGGGGGTGGGGGGGTGGGGGGGCAGGAGGAGGAGAGGGAAAGAAGAAGGAGGAGGAGGAGGAGGAGGAGGAGGAGGAGGAGCAGGACCAGGAGGAAGAAGAAGAGGCGGGATGGAAAGGGGACAATGGTCCCCGAGCCTGTGTCTGACGCCCTCACTCCCCAGGGAGGGTCAGGCAGTGCACCCCACGACGACCCACTGCTTCCCTCCCAGGTACATGCCACCCACCAACCCATCCACCAACCCACCCACACGACTCTCATGAGGAAGAAATGCCTTGGGGACGAACGGCCTTCACTCCTACGATATTGAGGATCAAAACCCTTACCAACGACGACCCCCACAAGCTCCCTATCAGCTACGACCATAAAAAGTCCCCCTCCCCACCCTCCGTGACGACCAAGTCACTACCTGTAACGACCACGTGCCTCCTATCTGAACCATCGAACCCCACCTGCCATTACAAACCGCCCCCCCCCCACCCTCTCACAACAAGGCAAATGGCATACACGCCTCTCCCACGACGACGGCCACACGCCACCCACGTCAAACGTACCCTCAAGACGACACACGCATCCTACGAAAACGACCCCCAAATCATCCAGCTACGACAACCACACCACCACCCCCCCCCCCTAAACGACCTTCTCCAGTTAGCCCCTCTCCACCATATCCCACAACCATCACCATATATACAGATTAAGGACCTTCTGTGACAACTACAGGCCTCCGAGACGCCCATAAGACCCACTAAATCTCCCCAAAATCACGGCCATCACACGCCCCCTACACCTGTCATTACGTCCGTCACACGCCCCCTGCGACCGTCACACGTCCTCTACGGCCGTCACACGTCATGACGCGTCCCCTACAGCCATCACACGCCCCCTACGGCCGTCACATGTCATCACACACCCCCTTGCGACCGTCACGTCAATCCCTTCCCCCTTCCCCCTTACGGCTGTCACAAGACACAAAATGCCCTACAACGGCCTTAACACCTCACCACATGCTCCCTACCGACCGTCATACTTGACAGCAACACACCCACCGACGCCCGAAACGCGTCTGGACTTACGAAAGACGCGAACATGTTGCCAGGAGAGAAGAAGATGAAGGAAGAGGAAGACGAGGAGGAGGAGGAGGGTGGAGATACAGAACAGATGAGCAGAAATCCTCGAGGCACAGCGGTGATGCAGGACGGCAATAGAAACGTCACATAAAGAGCCACCTGCTGACCCTGTCTCGCTCTACGCTATCGACCCTGCCAGCCAGCCAGCCCACCACTACCCTCGCGACCCTGCCAGTCTGTAACCTCGCGACCCTACCAACTTCTAACCTCGTTACCCTGGCAGACTCTAACCTCCTGACCCTACCAGACTCTAACCTCGCGACCCTACCAACTTCTAAACTCGTTACCCTGCCAGACTCAAACCTTCTGACCCTACCAGTCTGTAACCTCGCGACCCTGCCAACTCCTAACCTCGTTACCCTGCCAGTTTCTAACCTCGCGACCCTGCGAACTTCTAACCTCGATATCCTGCCAGATTCTAACCTCCTGACCCTGCCAGGTCCTAACCTCGTGGCTCTGCCGGCCTCTTGCACAGATAGAATCTGGTAGTCTCTCACTCTGTACCAGCCCCGCTGCCAATCCTAACCCTGGCGGCCCCTGTCAGCCTACTGAAGCAACCTTACCGGGCCCGACAGCGAGGGTGGGGGGGGGGGGAAGGGGGGAACATTAGACCTTTTGGAGTGGGTGAGAGGGGCAGTTATTGGCTCTGAATACACACAAATGAACGTGTTTGTACGCATGCACAAACGCCTCCTCCCCCCCTACACAAATATACACACACACAAAAAAAAAAAAAAATCTAAGGACAGCGTAGCGCGACGGTACGACCGCTGGGTATGACGACCTGGCCTCTGACCACACGACCCTCAAGGGCCAAGGCCAAAAAACGTCAGACCACCCTATCCAAGGGGTGGTACCGCCTTGCTCAAAAGGCTAATGCTAATGGTACAGCGTACCACGGGAGCGAGTGGCTAAAATACCTGAAGCAGTTGTAGCGCCTCCCTCAGGAGCCGTGAGGCTGGACCCATTAGCGGAGCCACAATGCCGGGACGCCCGCCCGCCCCCCCCATCCCCCCTCACTCTCATGTACCACCGCCATCACCACACTCCATTACAACACTGTGGCTCCAACCACACCTGACTCGCAGCTTGCGTCAGTGAACAACATCACCATATACGACAATGATACACTCTCGCACGAGTGCCTCCTCTAAGGCATCGAAGATAAGCTTAGGATCTGGTGTTCACTTCACGGACACATGGGGATTCGAACCCCATCAATATGCTTCCTCAGTCCCTTTATTCTATGAGGCTGTACGGCTAGTGATGAGGTACATGGGGCTATGTGGCTCATGACGAGGTACATGGGGCTATGTGGCTCACCTCCATCAGTCTACAACACTTTACCTTCCTTTCCCCCGCGAGGCTAGATGGTCTGAGTCCCTACCTCATCATGTCGTGGTGCGGGACACATCTCTCCTGGTATACGCATGAACGTGTTTGGTGGGACACACACACACACACACACACACACACGATCACTCAGAAGGAAAGGAAAGAAAAGAAAATACGAAAAAAAACGAAATAGAAGGGATTTTCATCATCAGTAAAACTGCAGTCATGTTAAGACCTCTCAGAAAAATGAAGTCAATAGTTGATCGAAAGATTGGACGGTGCGAGACTTCAAAGCGAAGACGGAAACGTCTGCGAGAGCGACAGTCGTTTGAGGGCTCTTGTAAAAACAGCCCTCCACTCCCCCCCCCCCCCGGCTAGAAGCTGCTGCAGCTGTTGCTGCATCCTAACCAAGGTGGAGTGGAGGACGGGGGTGAAGGGTGGGTGGGGTTCGTTAGTGCAGAGGACACTTGCAATCTAAAATGTCCTAACTAATCTAACAAAAGCAGGATGTTAGTTAACATAAGCAACAAATAGTTCCTGGAAGTGAAGTGCATGTTATTGGACACCTACAGCCAAGTACCCAGCCCGCAGCGGTACCTCAAGTGGTAGATGTGAAGACCACACATTAGCTCACGTCCACCACATAATGCTAAGATTGTATCACTCAAGTGGTAGATGTGAAGACCACACATTAGCTCACGTCCACCACATAATGCTAAGATTGTATCACATATCATTAGTATACATATATCCCTTAAACCCAAACACACCTGCCTATCCAAACAGTAAGGAAACGCTCGGTATCATAGCCTGTAGAAAATTAAAAGAGAAAAGGGGTGAGGATTACCATCATTATTAACTTTTTATTCTTAAGTCGTGTGTGTGTATATACAGGGAGAGAGAGAGGGTAATGGTTTTTCTCTGGACGAGAGGGAAAAAACACGTTTGTGTGTAATGAGGTCAAAGGGAGACGTTCCCAGCGCCACCTGGCGAGCCTTGGGTGTGAGGGAGGGAGGGACGGGGGGGACGGGGACAGGGTGTAGTCGTTCTTACCCCGTTGTCGTCGTGGTTGCCGGGGTCGTTCATGATGAGGCCGCCTGGATCAGCTTCCAGGTAGTTGTTGTTGTCGGAGTCGTAGCCCACGGTGGCGCCGTCCGCCGTGATGACCGTCCCGTCCGACCGCACCAGGCAACCGTCCGACCGCACCAGCGTTCCGTCGGAGGTCACCACGCTGCCGTCTGGGGTCAGGATGTCCCCGTCTGGCGTCACGTAGACGGGCTGGGCCCTCCTGAGCGGCATGCTCTCGTGGTGGTAGCTCCCGTAGCGGCCCACGCGCAGGTCCTCCTCTTGCTGGTACAGCAGCGGGTACCCGCTGGCCCTGAGGTCCTCCTCGAGCAGGGAGACGCTCAGGTCCCCGTCCGCAGTGACCACCATGGGGAAGGAGCCGTCGGCGGAGGGCAGCCCATGGCGGCTGTACCTGGGGACGGGTGCTCCCAGGGGCACGGGGGCCTCGCACGGGGTACACATCCCGCATAGCGCCCCTAGCATGGTGGCGGAGAGCACCTCTCTACCGCTTAATCACTAATCGGATCATCCAACGACTCGCTGCAACCCTATTATCATATAACATCCAGCTGAGTCGAGAGAGAGAGCCACCTCTGGCGTCCGTTCACTATCCCATTCACCACAGTTCCTCCTCCAACACTCGCTCGCTGTACTCTTAATTATAACATCCAGTTCGCAATGGTTCGTGTGGGATAACTTTAATCCTGTTGCGAAAACAAAGGCTTCAGGTATTGCCAGACACACACACACACACACGAACACACTGCTAGTGCCGGCGCAGCTGGGGGGGTGGCGTGTGGACTGCCGGAGTTCCCTTCTCTTCCTCAGGCATTTCCACGGTAAATGATTTAACCCCTGAGCACATCAGGACGACCCCCTTCAGTATAAGAGCACTACGCTTAAACCCAACAGTACAGCCCTTCAGTATAACAGCATGACTCTTGAGCACGAAGGTCAGGCGCTTGCTCGACGCATTGTAAAATGTCTTCGTCCAAACTTCTGTTAACGACATTACCGTACAAGCGGATCATAACCAGTTTGTGCACATTTCCTAATTGTGTATGTGTAATTGTGTGTGTTTTCCTATTCTTTTAAATGCGTTAGATACAACAAACCATTAACAACACCAACTTATCATTTCCCAGTTCCCGACCAACAGCATTTTGAGCGTCCTGCCTCCCGTGTTTCCCAGCAAAGCAGTGAGTACGCAAATCCCACGCTGCTCTTCCGAAACCTAATTCAGACCTCCTGCAGCTTTATGTACCGAAAATAATCACACGGCGAGGAAAGAGGCGAGAAAAATAAATACGTTTATGACGTGGACTATAAAGATTTCCAGGCATCATCCGGGTGTAACATTAAACGAAAGTGATGGGAGGCCAGCGTGACCTACCACGCCCGCACTTCCAAATATCTCCCCCCCCCCCGTCTCGATCCACTTTCCTACCCCCCCCCCCACGTTCTCCGAGCCCCTCCCCCCCCCCCCCCCCCCCCACACACACACACAGTGGGCCCCACCTTCCCTTCCCACGCCACCCACTCTGTACCCCACGGTGCCCCGCCTCTCCCTTGCCAGCCAGCCACTCGCCCTCGCGACAATACTCCCTCCGCTCAGGGCAATTAACGCGCAGTTTAAAGCCCCCTAATGGCACTCTTCACGGGGGGAAAATAAACTCAAGGCAGAGACGCGGGAAGCCTGGGTAAGTGGGTCGCCACTGCCCGTGGGACTCGCCCACCCTGGCTCCCGCTGGACCGCTCTGTCATCGACGAGACGGAAATGACCAATGCGAGATATGCAAACAATAACCGACGACTGCAACGACAAAAAAAAAAAAAAAAAAAATACATACACTACCACCGCTCGAATAGAATTCACATCTATCGCCACTGTCAACACCACACCTAGTTCCTACCACCTTCACCACCACACTGACGACCAAGAAAGAGAGGAACAGCATTCGACCTGGTATCTACCTGGGTGCAGGGCGGGACATATTAGCATCACCCAGAATCGCTTGGTGTAAAAGTGTTGAGGTCAAGCTGGTGCGCAGACCCGAACCAGACTGCGCGAAGACCCACACAAACCTCCATCCACATCCTGTACCAGGTGGATGTTTTAACCCTCCTTACACCAGAAGGACCTCTGAACATCCTCTACGACCAAGGCGGCCCTCCGCCCAATCCCAGATACCCTCCACACCAGGAGGCCCTCCGCCCAATCCCAGATGCCCTCCGCACCAGACGGCCCTCCATTCCCCTCTCAGACATCCTCCAGCCACTCTTAAGACACCCTCCACACCAGCACACCCAACACCCACCCACTCGTCATTACCCGGAGCTTGGCACAACACAAGGCTTTTACAATAGCGATGGAAGTTGTCTGAACTCCACAGTAATAATGCGACACAAAGCAATGCATAAATTAATCACCGGAGATCTACAGGAATGTTCCTACTCACTCGCACGTACACGGGAAACGTATTCATTGTGATCTGACTCGCTTATGGCTGAGGCAGATGAGCGGGTACAGCAGCTGAGGGGGCTAGCATAACAAAACTATGGGGCTGGGTACAGTAGCAAGAGCCTGGCTGCGGCGGTGAGATGTGGTGGCGGGATGGGACGAGTACAGCAGCCAGGGTTCTATGTGCAGGAGAAGTGTCATCCGGCAGAGAGGTGAGGGATGGCACACCTTTTGCGAGGGACCAGGTATGGTAGTAAAGGGTCATGTGGAGCAGTAAGGGGGGCCGCGCACAAAAGTAAGGGGGGACTAGTATACCGGCGATGGAGCAGGTGCAGTAGCAAGAGGGGTCGTAGCGGTGAGGGGGTAGTAGAGCAGAGGGATGAGGGAGGAGTAGAGAGGAGATGGGCCGGGCCGGGCAGGGTAGGGCAGGGCATGAGAGGGCGTGGTAGACAGTCACAGAGGTAGAGAGAAAGGTACAGGTCATGCGGCGCCCGTCCCCAGGGACCTGCATCTTGCCAGCAACGACTTCCTCTCCTTAAATATTGCATAGAAGCAGCGTGTGCTGTGTCCCAAGTAGCCACCCTCCCTCACTCCTTCCTTAAGTCCTCCCCCTCACCCTTAAGCCTGCCTGCCTCCTTCGGTCTCCCTTGCCTTAAGCCTCCCTCCTTCCTACTTTAAGTTTCCCTCCGTTTCACATACCCTCCTCGAGCCTATGTCTCTCTCCATCCTCTTCCCGCATGGCTCCTTCTAGCCTCGTGTGTCCCCATCTGTAAATACATCTTTCATTCCCTCCCCATGGCCATCTCTCTCATCATTTCCTACTTCGTATATCAATCGCTTTCTCCTCTTCTCTCACCCTCCTCTCTCTCTCTATTTCCCTCCTCACATCTCTGGGTCTCCCCGTCCTTTCTCCCTGCCCCTGCTCGTTCCTCCGTCACCCTCCGTGTCTCCCCAGCTGTGGCTCCCTGCACCTGGTTCCTCCCACCGCAGCTACTGCTGCAGCTCACACGGCTGACCTGGACCCAGTTCTGTGGCAGGTGGGCGGGTGACATGTCCCCCACCTACACAGCCAGCCCGGCCACAGGCACACATTTGGGTTATATATACATACACCTGACCCATACACGTATCCAAGCAATACAGACACCTGGGTCATATTGGATCAGGGCCCCCACCCACATATACATCTTGGATATACACATATAAGGGTCATGCATACAGCTAGGTCATACGCGCAAGGGTCACAGACAAAGAAACCATGCCATATATACACCTGGCCCACATACACCCATCTTGTCAAAACAAGCGACATCCACACACACACACACAGACACACACGCAGAGCATGCACAAGTTTAAAAAGTTAAGCGCCAGTAGAGATGGTTCGAGAGCTTGGGGCACCACGACAGCAGAACTCCTTCTCTTCCCCGTACAGCAGAAATAGAACTCCTTCTCTCTCCCGTACAGTAGAAATAGAACTCTTTCTCTCCCTCGTACAGTAGAAATAGAACTCCTTCTCTCCCCCGTACAGTAGAAATACGTAACAACACAGAAGCCCAGGACTAGCGGAGGAAGCAGGGTAGAACCTGGGTCAGGCAGGGAAGTGGAGCGCCACCCACCCACCGGGTGAGGAGGTGGAGTTCTCAAGAGGTTGTCCCTGCCCCCTCCCCTATATTCAGCAGGTAGCGTCATCCCCTTTAACCATCGTACACCAGCAGCCCCGTCGGTGATACCTCCTCCTCCTCATCCTCCTACCTCCCTCACCACTCCGCTATCAACGATATATTCATCCTCGTCTACAAAACAATTTTGTCCTATAACAAGGCAGCGATCACAGGCCACTGCGACCCACGTCGAAGTACAGCGTATACGAATGTGTGTGTATATATATATATATATATATATATATATATATATATATATATATATATCTACCGGTGTTACTGGAGTTCGCCTGCTCGTGGTTACATTGCGAATGGAAAGTCACCTCAATTCAAGCGAGGCTACGTTATCGTCAATGGACGGAAGGGGAGCACTACCTCGTCCTAGAACCTCTCGGTCCAAGGGAGTCTCATATCATTTTTCCGCTTTTCACTGCAGCACAGGTGCAGCAGCAGCTTAAAACAGCTTCTGCGTTTACCTAATAAATAATAATAATAATAATAATAATAATAATAATAATAATATAATAATAAAAGGTACGTATGCTGCTCTCCCAACAACGTATGTCTCGGGACATTTACAACTAACATCTTGACTCGGTATCGTTCGTTCACACACAATCCTAGCACCATTTCCACCCCCTCCCCCCCCCCCCCCCCCCCCTCCCTCCCTCCAAAAAGAACCAGTCGTGTCACCACCGGGAAGCGACGCGTCGCCTCCCAGTTTGTCCATCCCGCACACTGGGCGACCCAAACTGCCCGCTGTGGCCGGGAGCCCGCCCGCTCCCTTCATTTCACTCCATCTCTGACACACACAGCCATTGTGTGCCAACAGCAGGGAGCTGCCGCTGCCGCTGCTGCTCTGTATGCATAATATCTGCCGTCCAGCCCTCCGGCACAGGGATGACATCTACGCTGGTGAAATGTTCCGCCCCAGCCCAGCAAACACACACACACACACACACGCACACACAGGGACTGGTATCAGTGTTACCAGCCACGCTGGCGGTCCGACCACAGACGTCACTGGAAACAATTTTCTTACTGGTCCCATGTTGGTCTCCACGTTGTGAAGGCTAGAGTTACTGGTCTCCAAACACTATATTACCTTAAATTACATTATGAGTCTGTTACACACACACACACACACACACACACATATATATATATATATATATATATATAGCACACCTCTGATACCATCGGAAGGTAGCGTCAGGAATAGACGAAAAATGGCTTCGTTTGCACATATCCAGTCTCTCGCTGTTATGGATAGCGCACCGAACGCAACGCCTTTTCTCTAAAAGATTTAGCTGAAGTATTGAAAACCAGTTCTACACAGAAGCGTTACTTTTAACGTACTCATAATGAGCAACATGTGTCTACATCACGTATGTCCCAAGCACGTAACTCCTTATGACCTTCAAAGGTCAGCTTCACTACAATATTCTCCAGGAAATACTAAGTTATTATACAAGAAATGACTAAGATCGTATAATAGACTAATCCTTCCTTAAGTAGTGAAACTACAAGACCCACATCCTTCCATCAGTCTTTTTTTTTTTGGAAAAAAAAATCTTATAAATCCAAACATAGTGAGACAGTAACTTCCGAGCAATTTAATGCATGACTTCTGGTTCACAGGAACGCCTTATAATTCCCGAAGAACTTTCCCGCACAACAACTTCCCAACACAGCGGAAACAAATTGACGACACCGACTTTACTGACACAGTTTTTCTTAAAATTTTACTACAACAACTGCTGCTGCTGCTGTTTCCTCCCCCTCCCCCCCCCTCACCAACTCCCTCACCCAAGAAAAAAAAAGACAAAAAAGTTTCCTCGACAAAACTTTCCCAATAATTCTACTGAGACAAAAAGTTACAAGTAATTTGGTCAAAGCAATTGCCTTCCACCCATGCTTTCTATTTTGACGCTCAAGACTTCCCCCCTGGATGCCTTGGTGGCAGGCAGCAGCTCATCTCTACCCCCAGGGCCGCAAGCAACTCCGGCTGGGGGGCATAGCCTCAAAGCATAGCAGTGACAGCAGAAGCAGCAGGAGCGATGCTTCTGCACTTGCAATATTTAGAGAGAGAGAGAGAGTTGGCCAAATATTTAGCCTGCCGAGTTTTCCATGATCGACACATCAAAGACCTTACGAGATTATATCCTTCACTGCACCGAGACCTGATACTTGCCACTGATAACCCCAAGGCACTGATACTGACGCTGCTGTTGTCAGTACAGCTACCTGATACTGATACTCCTACTCCTTACTACCTGCAGCTGTTATCAACACTGCTACCTGCTCCCACTACGTTATTTCTATGCTACTGACATTAAATCAATGTTCCTTTTGGCTACAACTGCTACTTGTAAGTACTTTCCTCGGCTTCCCTGCGCTTGACAAAGCGTTACGGCCAACAGCGAGGCAATGGCGCTAAACCTTCTGTTGCTGGAATCCATAACGGAAGGAATCACGTTCCTGTTACAACACCGGGGGCTCCCGTTACTGAGTTTAAGACGACGTACTATTTCATTCCCGCTGATGTCAGGCTGAAGCAATGGTGGTGGTAGTAGTGGTGGAAGGGGTGGTTGTTTTGTGGCAGCAGGTGTGGTGTCAATATATATATTAATAATAGCAGCAGTGGAAACAGACGGGGCGGAAAATTATAATGACAAAAAAAGAAGAGGTGGTGGAAACAGTTGGTGGTGATGGCGGTGGTGGTGTGGCGTTGGCAGCAGAGTGGCAACAGTGGCGTGGTTAATATATATATATATATATATATATATATATATATATATATATATGACCTCTTCCTGCCTCCTCCCTTCCGCATTGCTGAGGGCGAGGGCAAGGTGGCAGCCGTATACATCATGTTGCAGCACAATATGTTGCAAAATACACCTTCCCCTGACATAGACACAAACAGACTGACGTAGGCTAGGCTAGGGTGTGTCTGTGTGCACGCAAAAACACAGGAGTAAAGACTTGGCACATATACACAAGGTTAAGGGGCAACACCAGTTGTAAAACTCTCTTCCCTTAAGACGCAAATAGTAATCTCGGGTAATCATACACACTTCTGTACTCCACTGGTGCGTGCATCGGTCATAGCAGCTCTCTACCTCGCTCACTGACGGCGCCCTCTACTTTCACACACTCACTGACAACTCCCTCTGCTCTCACACACTCACTGACAGCTCCCTCTGTTCTCACACACTCACTGACAGCTCCCTCTGCTCTCACACACTCACTGGCAGCTCCCTCTGCTCTCACACACAGCTCTCGCTCACTCTCACTCACGCACTGACGTCCCTCTACTCTCTCACACACACACTACCACCAACCACCTAGAGCACCTTCGTCCTCGTTCCCAAACACCTCAAACAATTCCACTTCCCCCCCCCCCCCCCCCCCCGCCCCCCCTGC
>JAYMFT010363762.1:0-22551 GCA_038088735.1 Panulirus argus
GGATTTTGAGCGGTCGGGGCCTGAACATGCAGGAGGGTGAAAGGCATGCACGGAATAGAGTGAAATGGAACAATGTGGTATACCGGGGTCGACGTGCTGTCAGTGGACTGAACCAGGGCATGTGAAGTGTCTGGGGTAAATCACGGAAAGGTCTGTGGGGCCTGGATGTGGAAAGGGAGCTGTGGTTTCACTGCATTACACATGAAAGCTAGAGACTGAGTGTGAGCGAATGTGGCCGTTTCGTCTGTCTCATGGTGCTACCTCGCCGGCACAGGGGGTGGCGATGCTAATTCCCATGGGGCGGGGTGGCATCAGGAGTGATGGGGGTGAGCAAGTGTGAATATATACATGTGTATATGCATGTGTATGTATATATATATATGTATATGTTGGTATGTATATATATATGTACTGTGCATATGTGTGCATGTATGTATATGTGTGTATGTGGGGGGATGGGTCTTTCTTCATGTTTCCTGGCGCTACCTTGCGGACGCGGGAAACAGTAATCAAGTATAATAACATTTCATACATCGCCATTTCCTGTGTTAGGTAGCATTCCAAAACAGATGACTGAGCCTTAGAGGGAAAACTCCTCATATGACCCCCTTCCCTATTCCTTCTTTTGGAAAAGTAAAACCGGAGGGGAGATTTCCAGCCCCCAGCTCCTGCACCTTTTAGGTGCCTTCTACAACATGCAGAAATAATATTTGTATATGCATATGTGTATAAATATATTTTCATACTTTATTCCTGTTTCCTACATTAGCAAGGAAGCACCAGGAACAGACAAATAGAGGCCACATCAGCTCACATCCACTGTCTAGCTCTCATGTGCAATGCATGCACATCAGACAGGGAAAGTTCTAGAAACAGGCACACAACCATTCCCCACACTTACCAGAGGGTATGTGAGGCCCCCATGTTGTTCTAATGACTTATCCTTTGTTTAATGTGATGCATTGTATAAAGATATGCACTGACACTGGAAGAGAATGGATATTCTATATAGCAAAACTAATTCAGAAGGAAAAGTTTAACTTGAAGAGCTTTATGCATCAAATAGGCTGGTCAGTAACAATTTTGTGTCATCTAAGGTATTTCATAAAACTCAAAATTAATTAAATGGAGTAATCAAACTTTTCTTGCAAATACATCAGGTCACAGTGATCATGTACAGCTACAAAGAGATCTACTTTATATGAAAGCAAAAGATGAAACAGTTATTTACCCTGCAATAGAAGCGAACTTTTGCCAGATCTTTGAAAGAACTCCAATTATTGCCATATTTATTGCCAGGACCAACAGCATTTAATATCCATTCATCACGAAAATTCTTGAACAGTAACACCATATGCATTTTCCAAACCTCCTCAACACATCTGAAAAGACAAAATTTTGGTTACAACTTTTTCTAATTTTTGAAATTTGATCAAGCAAAAAGAGAGAGGTAGTGTGTGCATATATGATTATTTCCTTGAGGAAGGAAGTGTGACATTTTGTAATGGTTTTAAGAAATAAAGAAATGATGCATGTAAAAAGAGAGGTGAAAGTGAGCAAGCTTGCAAAAGATGCCTTTATAGATATACCATGAGAGAGTGAGTAAAGAATGACATAATGTGAGAGTAAATGAAATGTTGGGAGTGGAAAGTTTCTAAGAAGCAGTGCTTATATGTGCAGCTAAAATATATGGTAGGCAGACATTGGGACAAGGCAACAGTTGGTAGGCAGCCACCGACCAAGGGGGTATATTACCAGTACTATCCGCCTGGATATCGGGAGGGTTAGTGCCAGCTCCATAGTGAGCCAGCACTTCAGCAGTTGTCAAGATGCACTTCTCTGACCCAGGATGCTATCTTTTCTTTCTGCCTCATCCACATGGGGACTGCTGGCATTCTAACAACATTAAAAATCTCCTAGCCACGCATAACACTTGACAACACTTAACTGACACAACTCATTCTTCATAACTCTACATTTTCCTGTGATGAGATTCATTCCAAGAACATCCTAGTTTCAACACATGAAGAGGAACAGAAAATAGACAAAATAACTCACAGCTGGTCTCCTTTGCAAAGGGTAGGAAGCAGTCGTGGTCGTCCTAGGATGCTTTCTGGAAGGTCAACATGATGAAAAATGTTGTAGATGGGAGAAGGTATGCCCTTTGGAGATGAGGGCTTTGATCTGGGTGGTACTGTCTTCTGTTTAGGAGATAACCTAATCCCACAGGGTGGGGGAGGCATCATGTGATGTAATAAGGAGGGAATAAAGGGAGAGCTCTTTAACTCAAGCACATCATGCTCTTGCTGCTCAAAATTTTCTTTCAAACAGTTGACAGTCTGGTGGGAAGTACCAGTTGGCACATGATCTAAGCATGACTCATCAACATCTTCAGGAAATGAATGCCAATAACCATCAACTCCAAACTTTAATTCCTTGTTACTAGCAGGTCCATCTTCCTTACCATCCTCCACAGCTGGAACAGGTGTTTGTGGCCTTTTAAGTCCATCCTCAGTACTCTCTGGGAATAGCCTTGTAATAATGGGCATAGATGTGCACTCCCCTTTAGTTGTTTCAATTTTTCCCTCCCCTTGTGGTACAAGTGGGCAAGGAGGTGATACATGATGCTGACTGGAGCATCCTGAAACTGTTGGACACTTATGCATACACCTTTCGTCACCACTGCTCTCCCCTGCAGGACTGTCAAGTACCTCACTGTTAATAAGGTCTTTCACCTTAGGTGGACTTAACTTGGATAGAGGCATCATAGCACATGTGTTTGTCACATATGGGTAGGGGGTCCCATATCCAATAGGTATATCACAATACAATGAAGAACCAGAACCAACAGGAACAGGGCTAGGTGATTCGCTGGTAGAGCTAACATCCTCTACATTCAATACACCAGAATCATTTGGAGAATAAACATATGGTACAACTGGAGCAAGAGGGCTGACTGGACAGAAGGAATATGGAAGAGGATATGATGGCATTTGTAAAAAGCAGCTAATCACTGGCTGGTGAGGGAATCCATTGCTTATGTCTGGCAACACTTCATCAAAGCCTCCCCCACTCATGTGCTGTAGCACTGTCACCTGCAATACATAAATATACATACAGCATTCTATGATAAGACGTGAAGTATCTGAAATTCAGAAGCAAGTCAAATTTATCATGTTTCCCCATAAGGAACGTATGGTGTCTTAAATAATAACATCCATGGCACTAACTACCACTCAGTAATAATTCTATTTATCTGCACAGACTATACATTATCAACAAATAGGGGGCCTATATCCACACAATATGGAAAAGGAAGTGGGTGAAAAGCTATTATAACAAACATTCATCTTTATCAAAACAGGATCATTTGGACGATAAGCATGAAGTAGCAGGTGAGCCAACTGGACTTACAGGATCTGGTGAAGGGTAAGGTGGCACTGGAACTAAGCAGTTAACCTCTGATTCCTGCTGGGATGTACTGGTCATGTCTGGCAACATCACATCGAAGTCTCCTTTATTCTTCTACCGCAACTCTCTTACCTGTAGAACATAAGTACTTAAAGAATTCCACAAACTAATGTAAAGTAACATCAATACTCTTATGGCTATTCTTTTAAAATACCTTTCATTAAATGTCTGGATCAAAATATTTCCTTATCAGAGGTAGATCCATGATTTCGGAGGAGGGCGGCACTCAAGATTCTTCAAGTATCTAGGATCAGTGGCATGTTATAATTGAATAAAACAAGCAATGTGAAAAAATTCAACTGTATCAGGTTTATTTTCCTTAATTTTTCATACTATTCATGAACAATATGTAGATACATCAGCTTAAGTCAAACAAAATAACTTATCATGTAGGGAACTGTGGAATACTCTGTACTGATTTCTGATTAAATGCCAAACAGAATTAGTCTGATTTTATCTAAAGGCTGCACTGAATGTGCATTAATGCCAAACCTGACAGTTTCTTGGGTATCATGGTTCTCCAGCATTTAATTCCTTGTATTACTCCAAGGATACATAATGACGTTGGAATAAACATGATACATATTGACATAAAGCACTAGAATGTCTACTGTACATTGGAGGTGTTATTGGTTTCCACCTGGAGAAGGTTAAACCATGAATAAGAAGTCACCTTTGGTGCAGATGTGTCATTAGGAGTAAAGTCTCATCAAATATTTTCTCTCTCTAAAGGAGTCCATTATTACTGGAAGTAATGCAGCCTTGTGCTGCAGGAGCTTCTAGCAAGAGCTCTTGGGTAGCACTGGGACACACTCTTACTGAGATATCCTGAGGTAATTCTAAATATAAGATAAACTATCTTGGAGAAAACTTGCTAACATTTTTTTTTTCCAGTGCTCTTCTTTGAGTTAATATGTAACTAATTAAAAGAAGAAAGGGATCAGAATATAGTAAACACAAAATCCTGCTAATATTAAGATAACAAAAACAGTAATTATTCATAACTATACATCAATAATCTTTTATAGTTTTAACATCATTTTCTCATATGCCTGTGATCAAATTAAACTGATAAACAAATTATGTACCATAAAAGAGATGACATCTAAAAGGGATTTAGAAAAGCAAATCAGCTACATAGTAATCTTAAGTCTATATTCCAAAATCAAGACAACATGGATTCAATGACATGGCCAATATAGCTTTAAGGTTCCTTGTTCCTAGAGCTCATGAAGGCTTGCTTATTAAGATTGCCAATGACAACACAAATGTCACACTATCAGATCTTAAAATACTGATACACAGACAGTCTCCAAGAAAAATGTAACAGATTTTCAGAACTTTAAAGTATATCAGTCTGGCTATTCATAGGTATGGGTTATAGAATATAAATTAAATCACCAGCTATGCTTTGGTATGCATTCTGTACTTCCCATGAGTTAAGTTTATAACTTGTGTTACATATTGCCCCCCAAAAAAAGACCAAATACTACTTTAAAAGTCACTACAAAAGAAGTTAATCTCAGCAATTGATAATTTCAGTTGAAAGGTTTATGTGTAAATATTGGTAGGAAACCCTGTTAACTTAGAGGTTGCAGTTAATGAATCTACATATACTCCTAATATCCACAGTTTGGTATTTCACTACCTAGTGATTCAGTTACATGATGTTCATGAAAATAAAACTGAATGATGCTGACAGACACACAAAAAAATAAAAGTTTCAAAAACTCTTTAAACCCCCTACAACCACGAGTTAAAAGTGCCCAAGTCAGTCTTGTGCATGTGGGCAGATGGGCATTTTCAAGGGTTTTCATGCGCCTTAATGTTGTGCCGATACTGCCAGAGGTCTTGGCTTGACCTCAACCCCAGTGAGAACAACTCCCAAGAACGCAGATACAGGGATGCAGTGTGTGCCTCCTATGTGAAGTTTTGGAATACATGGGAACTAATGGCGAGTCTGGATCAAAAATCAAGATAGAGGTTACATGCCTGGACTTAGTAAAATGTAATTCTAAGCTGTATATCTTATTCCATTACCAGTAATGTACTGCATGTTTCTTGCCACCTTGTTCATATCTCACACATCTCTACCTGGAAGTTAGGCTGAGAAATCTCTCCCATAAATATTAACCACCCTTATTCCAATGAACCCTTCAGTAAAATAGAAATTCACTATCCAGTGATTCTGTTAAATTGTGTTTTCCAGAAACTCTCTATTGATGTTAAGCAGTGTGTGTGTGTGTATGTTTGTGTGTGTTACCATGACTATGGCTGAAGATGGAAATGCCTGCACCTGACCAAATAATGGAACAATCATTTAATTTCTACCATATGTGAAGCAGCAAACAATATCAAAGAAAGGACAGATGTTATAGTGCATCAAATAATCATAATCTAACTAGGTAGTAATTTGGAAGATATATATGTGAATATTTAACTTGTTTTGGAATAACAAGACTAGAACACAGTAAGACAGATGTCCAAGGATCTGAGGATATTACAAAATAGCAATTATAGTCACGGTGAGTGTTTAGTGTTGGGTTACAAGGAGTTAAAAAAAATTATGGGCGAAATAATCTGCTTAATCCTAGGTGTCTGGGTGAGGGGTACTACAGCCTGGAGAGGTTCTAGTGATATTCACTAAGTTGGCATAATTAGGGGTGGTCAGAGTTATGTGGGTAAAAGATAAATGAAAGTATACAGAAGAGCGTGCCATACTATTAAATATCATTACTACTCATCATATAGTGACACCTTAGTTATTTCAACTAGTAACAGTATCACGAATCATGAATTACCAAATGATCTGCGAAAATCTGTCCGGATTTGCAATAATAATCAAATTCACCCAGACGGTACTCGAGACCAACTTTCGCTTCGTTGCCAAGATAACTTACACTTCTTACGCATTTCATTCCTGTCACAAATTTCATCACTTCTAAAACATAGTGAAAAGCAACTGTTTGACTGGCCTGCTGCTGTTGCCGCAACTTTTGTGCGTAAATAGCAATTCAAATTATTTCAATGCCATATAGACATTTAACTGGTAACTTCAACCACACCTGACCGCATGGCGCCTTCATTCATTTACTCTACATGGATCTTTTAATTAATCCCATTTGCTGTACACATTTAGGACACGTTGATCAAGACATCAAAGATTTTTGTCTTGTTTTGTACTTAAAAAAGTGTTAAATGAATGACTATAAAAGTCTTGTACTCGATGAAGGCGTCGACGCCGTCTTGTAGAATAAAGCCGTGTTACATTGACTTAAAACGCCAAAGCATTCATTAAACGCGTATATTTCTACATCACTTCAACTCTAATATAATAATCCTATTAAAAACGTAATTGGTGTTGGGTATAAATACGAAACAGACTTACACGTCAAAAATAACCAAAAAAGACGCCAAGCAGTCTAACAAGTCAGCCTCTAATACGTCACATGAACCACCATAAACGCTGATCCTGTGGTTCTGATTTTTTTTACAAGATTTCCCTAAAAAAATAAGATTTTCTCATTCATTGTCTTTATGGTCCTGTCAAAGATTCTTATTGATTAACGAAACGTAAGGTAATGATCTGAAAAAGTAAGTTGCGTGCTACATAATGGAAATTGTTACTATGTATGCCTTCATGTTGCTCTAATGATTCATTCAGGTTAAGAATATAAGTTATTTAAAGATTTGGCGCATCTCGTTCTGGTTAAAAGCAAGGTGCATTGTACTAGAAAAATACTGTGAAAGGCAGAACAATTTATCCACTTCTTTCCCAGCTCTGTTCACTTAGCCATAGAAAAATATAACCTATTTTCAATGTTTAATAAATACATCGAAATTATCACAAAAGGTATCATCTAACTAGCTATAGCCTTTCAATATTATACACCTTAAAAAAATTATGGGAATCGGTACCAGTACCCGATCTCTAAAAGCTACGGGAATCCGGAACTGTTCGGTCCTTGATTATCTAGGCTGCAGAACCGGAACAGGCTCTCACCATTCTGTCCTGGCTCCGGAACAGGTAGCGCCGAGATCCCGTAAAATCTCGCGACCACTTTAGGTAAGAATATAGTTTAAGTTAGATCCTTAATTTAAGTTCTACGGTTGGCCCTTAGAATCTTGCTTAGACCCTAATGTATGGACCTTAACTAAACGTAAACAAACCTTATCTAAGGTAGAACTTAAGAATTCTAACTTTGAATTTATGCTAAGCTTGCTATTTAACCTAGGAATTATTAAGCTAATATTAAAGTCTAACGTAGCAACCAAACTTATTACTCAGCCGAAGAACTTAATCTAGGAACTTAACCCAATTAGATTTTCTTTCTAAAGACCTGTCAATGTAAGACGTAACCCAACTTGTATATTTGAACTAAAGTCTGTAATTACATCTCAGAATTATGGCAGACCAGGATACGACACCCCGAGGGTACATATTCAAGAATAAAAAAGGCAACGGCGATAGGTTCGGGCTAGTAGCAGTGAATCCTGGTGGGGAGGGTCCCGTGTGTGTGTTAGTGGTGACCTCCCGCCCGGGACCTCGCCACGACCTCCTCCTCCTGCGACCACATCAGGTGGGAATCCTGCAGCCCCACCTTGTGGCCACCTCTCCCCTGCCTTTGACATCCCTAAGCTGGGACCTGGTGCCTTGGATGAGCGAGGAGCGGCTGATCCAGATCCACGAGTTGGTCGTTACCTCGACTGGCAGGGAGATCACCATCAGCAAGTTCAGAGACCGGGGTACGAACAAGTCCCTGGAGCCCTTGCGTGTCATCCGGTGTGACGTACCAGTGAGCGCCTGTGTTATGCAGCCGTGGGTGCCTCGGATCATATACACGGGCGAGTCTGGGGCTGGCAAGATAAACATTTCCTTCGACCAGGAGAAGCTGCAGGTGAAGAACACTTTGCAGTTCCCGCCGTGGCTGACTGAGGACGACGACGATGTCCCATCCTTCTTGAGCATCGGGTGTGTTGAGAACAAATGGGAAGTGTTCCTCGGCGACTCTCGGGGCAGGATCTACACATACGGCACACAGCACACCACAGTAGACACAGCGGCAGATAAATTCGCCCTGAGGAGAGATATGACGGTGCCATTCCCCGTGCACAGCTTAAAAACCAGCCCGCCATCCAAGACGTCGAGTGTGGTCAATATCCTAGCCCTCGGAGGCGACAGGCACGCAGCCGTGCTGACCCTTGACCCTACCCGAGGCTTCCCCTGCACGTTCTGTCTCCTGGAGCAGGAGGTGTATGCCGGCGCTTGGTGTAAGGCCGACAACTTCGCCCTCATCACCACCACGGACTGCAAGCGCCAGATGCACCACTGGAGGAAGGACAGACCCACAGAGCCGGACGGGGAGTGGAGGCTCTGGGCTGTGAGGTTCCTGGCGGAGGATGGGTTGGGTGTGGCCTGGAGCGGTGTCCATCCCACCTGGCTGGCCTATGTCACCCCAACACAGGTCGTCCTTCTGGATATGTCCGAACTCGTTCACCATTAATGCCCCAGTCATTGCTTAAGAACTCTACATTTATACATGTAAAATATTCAGAACTATTTTGATATGAAATTTATACCTGGTTTGAGATGGTGGGTGTGTGTACATGTAAGAAAAAAGTAATGATACATATTTACAAGGTTTCAAGACGTCAACACCTGTGTAAAATTCTCCCAGTAACGTAAGATAGTAAACACATCTTTGACAGTTATTGGTGTACTGAACACATGAAAAACTTTTGATGGGCTTCATTATACCTACGATGGTCACTTGCAAGTTATTAGTAGTGTAATTACTATAATTAAAGCAGCCATGGAAGGAGACTTGCTAACATGGTGGTGGTTTGTTTTGTAAATCTCTACTGTGTCCATATAAGGGGGACACCTGAAACCTGAGTACATCCGAGCCCTTATTCTTATAGATTTCAATGCGACTATACTGTTATATTAACAACATTTGTAATCAAAACCAAGGTGCTAACTGGACTAGGTAAAAAAATGCACGGGGTGCCAGTGTGTTTGATGATCGCAGTATAAAAGGAAAAAAAATCTATAACTCCGACTTCTCTGTATGATTTTAATCCAACAAATACTTTCTAAAATATTCTTTTGAATAAATGTTTATTATATTAATATAAGTAAATTACTGAAGATGAATTATTGACTTTATATACCTGGTCCCTGCAGGAGAGTATATCTTTGAGGATAGGTCACTGGGTGTTGTTTACATCTATTTTAGTGCCAAGGAATGTGTTTTACATGACTGCCTTGCCTTTTGCACCTGCCTGTAAAGGGCATTCCGTAAGTCAGCAGGTCAGTAGTGAAATACTCCAGCCATACTTAAAGATATAAAGGTAACTAGGATTCATAAGGTATGAAATATAATGATCCAAACCAACTTTCAGAGATTTCATTTCATTCTCTTAATATTACACTGCCGTTGCAGAACAGAATTACTTGGTATCCAAAGCTAAATTGGGTGTAGTTAAACTGGTGACATACCAAGTTAGATTTCATGGTGTAGTGTTGTTTTACGGTAGTGAAATCAATGATAGATATGAAAAAGGCAATCCCTGCCCAGAAAACCAAACCGAACTTAACCAGGTATAATAGCACTTAACCAAAAGATTCAAATATCCTTGTATATTTTAGCGATTTTATTTAGCAGTGGTTGAGTACTATTTAGAGAATAGAATTAAGAGTGACTACAGTATTTGGAGCATTATATTTCATTCTGCAGTAATGTGAGAGTGATGACTATGAAGATCGGGGAAAATGTGTAATTATGAAAAGAATTAAAGAAAACTTTAAGAAAAATTAAGGTATTCTTTGAAACTTTAAGTAATCTTCTCCAGCAGCTGAGACTTACCAGATTCCTTCATAAATTGAAAAGTGAGTGATTCATGTGGTTGCTGTGGGCATTCTGTTGTTGGGCATTGTTTATGGGCCCCATAGACGCAATTTCCCACAACAGTTTGCAAATGGCAATGATGATATTAACATACTTTTCAAATAATTCCAAAATTAAGATAAAACTTGGCTGCTTGTGGGATTAGGTGTGGTTTCTTTAGCATAAAACTACTGTGTGCAGTGAAGCTCCCCAATGAAGATTAACATATTTGAGAAAATTATTTTGTTTCTTGATTCTGCCTACCCACCTGATTATGGTTATTCTGAGAGTGAAAAGTCACTGTTGATGAGGTTTTATCATTATTAACAATTGAAGGCATACAGTCTCGTTCAGGAACTTCTTGCTTCAATGGAGTCACTCGTTTCTCTGCATCTGAATGTAGTGCAGCCTTAAACCTGGAGGGGCCCTGGTGTCATGCATAATAAGATGATAATAATACTGTTGGTAATAATAATAATGATAATGAAAACAGTAATAATAATCAGCTTCAGATTAATACAAATGGTAATTACAACTGATGTACCAATATAACATATTTGTGTCAGTCTAAGACTACAGAAATCCAGAGGGATAGATATATGGAAAATAAGTACTTACTGTGAAGGATATGGAGTCTCGGCCCCTTACCTTGGCAAATCCCAATTGTCTTCTTTTTGCTTTTCTGTGTTGTAGGTACCCCTCAGACTACCACCTACTAATGTTTTGTTACATAGTTAATTTCGGTTATTTATTTACAGAACATATACTGTGTCCATGAAATGAATGTCCCCTAATGATATGTTGAAATATTTACTTCCTCAGTCAGTATGGAGAATGGCAACTTACTACGATTTCGGCTTTACAAGATTCTTCATGGTCCAGTTCAGCAGGCATTTGTGTATGTGTATCATCAGACTTATACCCAACACACAGATGTCTATACCTTTGCAGTTAAGAATGGTTTTACTGGGTTCTTTAGTGAAACTGAACTAGCCGCCCTTCAACTTGAGAAACGACTTACCTACCACCATTTACCATTGCTGTTTAAGATCCTCAAGACTTGCTGCAGCCCATCACTGGCTAATCCCACTAGCCCTATATGGAAAAAATCAGTGTACACAGAAATGGATCTGAAGTTGACTGAGGCGAAAGTGGAAAATCTTCTTGTAACATTTATAAAGACATACGAAGAGATGTGCAGAATCAGCACACCATTATCCCAAGAAGATTTTGATGCAAAAATATCAGATATTATTCTTTGGTTAGAATGTCTGATTGAACGAGCGGGAGAGTTTGATATTACTGGTAGATGGAGAGAAGATCTTGAGAGAATAATGAATCTTTTTAATGAAATTTGTACAGGGGAACAGAAAGAGAGCTCATCAGCTGAGATTGCAGGTATAGTATGCTTGAATGCTGTTATAGAGTTCTCCTTACGAGAGTTTAGTTTGATTACAAATTTCATGTAACATTTCAGAACCATTATATTTTTAATACAAATACTTCTTAATGACACTACATTTGCTTAGAATACATCATATGAGGGAATATCTGAATTTGACCTGACTCTTCATTTTTGATGTTTGACCAAATATTTAGGATTTCTCCTTTTATCTTTGGTATAGTCACATATTCAATTTTTCATCTTTTACTCTAGTAAAAAGAATATTTTTAGATACATATTTTGTTTGTTATTTATAAAAGTTCTTTCTCTGTTAAGGTGTAGAAATCTGCCTTATCAGTAGGATGGGAGGCATGGGATCGAGAGTCTCATTTATAGTGGGTCTCCATAATGGAAACAAGAATAATTGTAAACTGTAAGACATTGTTGAATTCTTGGAATTAGGTTTATGAAGGAAAGAATTTAATTTTATTTGCTGGTGCTAATAATTTTTCTTTTCAGTGTTATTGTGAAAATTTCTTAGTTAAGTTTTTGTAACTATAATGCATTTGAAAGTTCATGAACTCTGCATTCAAGTTAGTGGATTTAGTGTTTATAACCATAGAATTGATTTAGTACAAAGTTGCAATAACTGGATATCATTGCTTTTAATGTAATGGATAAGAGTCTTCTGATAACTATTAATAATACTAATTAGATTGGTATATGTGTGTTTTATATGTTTTGAGTTGTTAGAATATCTTAACTTTAGAAGTTCTTCGGACATAACATTCTCTGTCTTGAAAATTTAGACTAATGTTATAGAATTAATTGAATGTTTTAGTTGTTAGTTTTTGGATGTTATACTTGCTAGGCAGACATTTTTGCATTTAACTGAAAAGTACATTTTTGTTAGTTTTCATAGCGGTAAGATGATCATTTGCCGTTCGGCTTGTGTCAAGACTACAGCATGCATCGCCATCTGTATGCGTAATACTTCTGGTGTGAATAACAGCTTCCTGTTTAAAGCTTAGGTAAGATAGAGTGTTTTATGTGTCTGAATGTCAGCATTTTTATATGCTTATTTGTTAGACCCTTCATAACCTTTAGCATATAATCTCCATGTTGATAATATCTAATAAAGTCTTTAGTAAGCATGGACTGTAATGAATTTCATATGATCATAATTTGTAAAGTAATGAAAGTAGATTAAGTAATGTAAAAGTTTGAACTGTACAAAAAGTCAGTTATATGAAGTTTGTAAATATTGACCTGGTACAGTATTATGGCACAGTACTGTACTAGAGTTACCTGCTAACATGACTGTTTTTCAAGAAACCTCACCTTCCTCCTGCTACCAAATAGGCTTATTAATATAGGAATTTCCTCTTTCACTGATAAAAGCACGGACAACAGTTTATGTTTATTGCAGTAGACTATATTTTGTATCATACTGAAAGGTAAAAGTCATTTTTTAAGGGTAAGGGTACAACATAAAAAATCTGGACATCAGAATTTCTGAAATTTCAGAGATCCATAAAATTTAGTCAGGAAATATTTATTCATTATTATCTTTATTTTCATCAGTCCCATTCAGTAACTGCGTTGTGCATATACCTATTATAAGGAAAATAACACGAGAATTATACCGTAGTTGTAGTGTGATTGCATAACCAAAATTACCTGATGCACAGCAAGTTAATTTTTTTTTTTGAATCAGAACAAGTAAAAAAAAGAAAAAGAACACTGTCTGGTTTTAATCACTTCAAATTTTTGATGTTTTGCGTATAAGGGTTACTACCTATTAGGGTAACTAGCTAATTGTGAGAGGATCTAAAGATTGTCAAGAATATTTTGAAAAAGTTTTAAAAAGTTGATAAACTGAAGTTTTAAGAAGCATGAGCACAAGAAAAAAAAGTGTTGCAAGAACAGTTTGGAGTATGTTTAAATGAGGGGTGACAATTTCTTAAAGGTAAAAGTTTGTGGAACAAAGAGAAAGAAAGGAATTTAAAGGAGTGCTAATATTTTCACTCAAGGTTCTCCTTTCTTTGTTCACATATCTGTTTGTTTATTCATTGGAGATATTTATTAATTCCATTTTTTATACTTATATTATCAGTCTGTGTCGTCTCTCTTCTTTCAAACATGGCCACTATTTCTTACATGAAATAGGGAAGGTAAGGAACAGATGAATGAGCTGAGAAGAGAAAACCTTTGTTTGGCTTTTTTTCTTATGTTGCTCCTTTTGGAAAGTACTATGATACAAGAGAGGGGGAGTCCAAGGTGTTCTGATAGAAGCTCGCAGAATACTAAATAAATTCAACAACATAAGATACAAAAGTTTCTGCACTTAAGACAGTGATTCTATGACCAAAATTATTGGAATGAAGATAAAGGGAAGGAGGCTTACTAGCAAGGCAAAAGCTTTTTCACTTACAGACTTTCTGAACATTGGATGAAACTACATAATGATGTAGTAAATGCAAAGACTATTAATAGCTTCAAATCAAAGCTAGACAAATATTTCATTGATATATCTTATCAGTAAATAATCCTTTTTATCAGTTATCTTTCTTTTCTTTCTTGCTCATATGCTGTATCCCGCATTAGTAAGGTTGTGTCAGGAATTGATGTTAGGACTGTAAAGGAAATATCAAGTTATTATTTAGCATATAAGCCTGTCTTTCTTTTTCAGAATCCAGCACCAAGTAGCTATTTTTATAGTGGTAGGAACTTTTCCATCCATAGTTTCCCAAAAAATTTCCTCAGCATTCCTCAGCAGTACTTTTTCCTCTACTACATGTTATTATCATCTTTTAACAGCTAACATTTGAACTGGAGGGAAAGTTTGGCTGGAAGAGGCCTTCTGCTGTACTATTTTGTTTCTATCAATTATCATTCCTACTGAGTCAAAACCTGTGACATGTAAGATATTTTTGACACATTAAGGTTTCGTTTTGGTTAGGATATGGGCAGTAACAGACATACTCATAAAGCTATGTCTTAAATAAGTTAACTTGAAAATTTCATAGTAAAGGCAAAAAACATAAGATCTTACCTGGACAAGCATAAAGTGGGGCTACACTGTGCAAATGGCATGCTGTGACATTCATCATCAGAACAACACACTTTGTTGTGGTTTCTTGTGCCCACTACAGGTTCCTTCATTTTTTTAGGAATGCTAATGTTAGAAGCATCCCTCAGTCCAAAACACCCCATTCTCCCTTACATTGTTTCTTGATTATTCAGTTTATATATTAGGTGAGATTAATTCCTTCTTTTATGTTTCATCTCACACAAACCACTGCCTCAGTATATGACCATTCATCATTTCCTTTGGATCCTCACCTTAAGCACCACTGTCCTTCAGGAGTACATTCGCTACATTCATGAACTGCCTCTTTTCATTATTTCAATTATTCCATTCTAACAAGCTTTCATTCATACTCTTATTGTGACAGTCTTCACACCACTTGTCTTTCTTATATCTTCATTTTGTACTTATCCTTTTTGTGTGCTATGTGGGTAATCCATCTCTTCTACTCTGATGTTTCATACATCTGTATAGTGGAAATCAAATTTCTCAAATTCATTCCTAAGAGTTACATGAACAGATTGATTACCAAGAGAAATGAGTGGGTGTCAGTGGTTCACATAGAGGAATGATAGTATAAATACGAAGTGAATCTCACTGTGGAGCAAAACAAGTTTAATAGGTGTTTAATGTATAGCACCCAGGTGAAGAATTACTGTATAATGTTACGTTAGATCAAATTTTAAGAGTGTGTGTGTGAATGTATTATAGTACAGTTCTGTCTCTTGACTTTCTAGGCTCAGTGACTTATTAAAGTTAAAGAGATTCATTTTTAGATTCCTTTTATGAATAAATTAAAATCCTTAGGAACAGGTGACAGTATTAGGGAAAATTTCCCAGCAATTGATTATTGTACAATACTACAGATTAGATTTCCCTTTAGAGGACGTCAAAGTGGAACTTCAGATGCGATATGAGCTGTACCATAGACCAGAGTTGGATCCAATTCTGCTGTGGCTGTCAGATGCTCAGGATGTTAGCAAGAAGAGGACTCATAAATGTGCCATGTGAGAACATCCCATTATTTGTTTCAGGAAAATATAATGTAGAATTAAGGTTTGATTAATTATGAATACCCAGGATTCCTTTTACTGGGCTCTGGTGCTTCAATTCTGCATTCAATCAATAGTAGGGAAAGGACAAATGTCTTTAGAGTGGAAAGTTCTTTGATGAAATTGTACTCCTTCTCATCCATTGCCAATGGGACAACCTTGCTAAAGGTTACTTTTTATTCACAATGTAACATCTTGTAGATAGAGTCTATTAAATAATGCTACTGAGGATTTATAATCATTATTGTTTTTGACCCCAGGACCATTTTCAGTAGGATTCCTGGTATTACCTCAGGAACCCTTTTTCAGGGGCTCCTGCAGCTCTAAGGCTGCACTGTACTCAGTAGCAGAGAAAATGGACTCCTTTGAAGTGAGAAATTATGGCAATGTTTTCAACACCTGATGGTGGTACAAGCCTGCCAAAGGTGACTTCACTTGTGATGTTACCTCAGGCAGGTGGAATCTGGTATATAGCTGTTATTACTGGACTTAATTGCTTAGGGTTGAACTGTGACTGAAAATTCACCTTTGACGAATCTGTATCAGTGTCAGTTGAGGAAGCATGCATGATTTCGATCAGTTAGAATTTTATTAGCACTGAATTTAGTTACAACTTTTAGAGTTTTGATAGACGTTTTCATCATGAACTGTGCTCTGTTTTGGCAATATTGGCTCAGTAGTATTGACTTTTTTTATCCGATTAATATTTAAGTGCTAGAGATTATGCGAAATGTCAAGAAAGCTGGATATAAAATTCTTTGAATCTGATTAAGTGAAGTTTTCCTTCAAGTAGCCATATAATGTTCTTCATTCTGTAACCTTTTAAATCTGAGTTTATTTAATCATGGAATAACTTGTTAGTATGAAAATTAGACATGTTTTAAGTGAGCTGCAGGTCATCATATATTCAATGATGCAGTGCACATTGCCCATGGGATTATATGAATTTTTCAGAAGCAGCAGTGTTTCCCAAAACATTTCTCATTAAAAGTAGATTATTTTTTGTCACCTCAACAGTTTAAACCCGGGCAAGAATATAGGTGTTCAGACATTGGTGACTAAATTGAAGACTGATGGTGAAAGACCTAAAGGCAGAGTTTGTCTCATCAAAGGAGAACCAGGAAGTGGGAGATCAAGTTTAGCAACACTTCTGGCATTATCTTGGGCACAAAAGGATGAATGCATCAGGGAGATTGGTTATTATCAGGCTGCCATTGTTATTTCTGGAGTTGCAGTCAGTGTATCCCAGGAAGATATTGTTCGTGTGATTCTTCCGCTTTGTAGTTTAACTCATGGCATTGATAAGATTTATACATGGTTAAAAGAAGCCTATGTCTTGCTGGTTATTGATGATGCTGAGGAAATGAATAAAGATCAAATGGAAGAGGTAAAGACTTTGATTAAAGTCTCTCAAAACATATCTACAGTAATCTTAACAGTTCCCTCATTATATGATATTTTACAAAAAGACTGGGCAGACATTCTCTCTTTGAAGTTACAGTTGAATGGTTATGACCGTGAAGAGATTATTGCTTTAGCAGAAGAAATTTTATGCCGAAAGTCAAAAATAGCAGACGCAAAATGTTTAAAAAAGTTTTTGACCAAAAACATGTGCAGATTAGCACCTGTACTGAAGTACCCTCACACCCTCTTGCAGATGTGTGAAGCTTTTATTGAGAAGCCAGATATATATGAAGAGGTAACCACAATTACTGATATTCTCTGGACCCTTTCCACATGGAAAATCAATAGAGCACTAACTAATGGTCCTCAGGATAATAATTACCAAAGTAAACTCTTACATTGGCTTTTGATTGCTGGACAGAAAGCTTTAGAAGCTTTTAGGGAAAACAGAAGATTAGAAGGACAGTATGTAAATGATTTGGAAACTGATACATCAAGATTGTTTCCCAGTGTTGCTTGTAAGAATCTGATGGCTTGTGTGTTTAAGCAGCGATATTATCATGGTGCTAACAGGGAGGGTTTCAGTTCTACTCATAATATGCAACAGGAGTTTCTTGCTGCTTGGTACACAAACCATGAAGTCCTTAAAGGTGAAAGGTTACTTATTTTAACTGGAGAATTACAATGTACTTACCAACTGGCACTTTTTATGGGAGGCCTTGTTTCAAAAATGAAGCGAGACTCTAGAGGGCTGTCAGAGTTGGATGAACGCCGACTAATCAGTGCTTTAGTTAACCATAGTGAGGATAGTAGTGAGAACTTAAATTTTAATATTGATCTTGTCACTGAGGTGAAGGCATCCCCACGTTTAGTGGAATATATTGTAGAGGTGTCGGAGTACCCAGATGAGTGGAATGTTAATGCTGCAGACATCCAGCTCATACCCATAGAGACTCTTCTGTTGAATGTTGCTCCCACTAGAATATTTCTAAATGTTGAAGAATTAAAGCCATATTCAGAACTAAGTAAGGTACTCACTTTCTTGTGCCGGGTGGATATATATATGTGGCTTGATAGCATCTCTCAGTTTAAATATGGCAGTAGCAGTAATATGGATCGTGTTATCAAAGCATTTTTTCATGACCCTGTTATGACAAAAATTGACTTAGTGGCAGGCTGCATTTCCAATAAAATGCTTCATGATCTTGTTTCTGAGCCAGCCTTTAGTCATTTAGTGTATATGAAGTTACGTGTGATGGACCAGAAGTGCTTGTCGACTCTTCTTATCATAAACAAGTACTTACATAATCTGCTTTGGTTGGAAGTAAAAATAGATTTTTTGATTTTGGAAGAAGACATAAATGGAATACCATGTAGTTCAGTACCTCTCATGGATGTTCATATGCAAGGTATAAAAGATTCATCTGTTGCCAAACTTGCCTTCCTTCTTGGTAGTATGCACACTTGTTATGCAGGTATCCATTTAGAAAACACTTCTCTTACTCCAGAAGGTTTGTTTGTACTCTTGAAGCAATTGCAAAAGAAAGACATACGGTTATACTCACATCCTGAATCAAGAGATAAGTTCAGAAGGTGGTATTATCCTCAACTGGCTTCATGTGATGAATCCATTAAGCTGACAGATGAGCAGGCTGAGGAATTACTAGGTTTTGATGATCGTATATATTACAGTAATCATTTTGTTGGCTCTTGCTGCTATGCTGTGGCTATTGATGCTTGGAACTTAATGTCCTATCTGGAGGAGCAGGAAGATATTGTACAGTTCACATACAAGACAGAAAACTTATCTTTTATCAAGAGACTGAATGGATCTGTTGACATTGAAGCTCACCAGGAAAATAATAATTAAAAGAACTGTTGTGATATTGATTTCATTGTTTGAGGATCAGGTTTATTGTGAATACTTTTGTTTTCTTTGCATATGCAATTTTCTGTTTCCTCTCTCTTAAACTGTGTTGTATATTGATGTGAAAAAAATGAGCAGGATCAAAGGTTAAATTCTGTCTTTTGAAGCCAATACATACATCATAATTATTAGATATTAGCATACTAGTTTTAAAAGTCATTGATAATATTGTGCGATGCTCATGTTGAAGACAGTAGGGAAAGAAATTAGAGTTTAAAGTTGTGAATGACTTTTCCGAGTCTAGACGAAGTGAACTAAGAATACACTTGTTACAAGACCCTCTCTTCAGACTTGTTTAAATGGAAATTTGGAAAATTTCCTAAGATGTCTGAAAGCGGTCTTCACCACCACAAAAAACTTTGCAGTAGTACTGCATTGTTATATTGCAATGTAAACGTAGGTATGCCATGCTGATAACGATGCCAGTAGATGGTACCAGTTGTTGTTTAATTGTAGATGTCTGGATAGTTGTTTCAACACAGAACCTACAGGAGGGCAAGGATGATAGTTATACCTTTAGCATGCTTTCTGTAGAACATAAGTCCTAAAGCTCAAAACCCAATGTACAAATCCTGACACTAAGCTGGGATAGAAGTACTGTTGACAAAATGGAAACAGTGATGTACAGGCTTTGAAGCCTTTAAGTTATTAGAGGAACAGTGGAACATGGTAAAGAGTTTTTGCTCAAGATTAGTTCATTGGTAATTTTAGTGTAATCATGGATAGTATGGCTTCCAGCAACACTAGGGACTTCCAGCTCTGGACCTATTGAGATACTGTATATAACAACATTGTTTAATGCTGATGGGTTAATGTGTGTATTTTAATGTTACCAGTGTATAAAACCAATATACAGACATCTTTCAGTTAATATTAAGAATACTGTTCTTAACCTGCAAACTAACTTGAAAATCAAATGAATACATACATTGTCAAGAGCTGCAGGATCATAAATGTTTGTACAAGTCTTTTACTTGAGATTAAAGCACCTCATGTATCTTTAGATAATCAGTTACTCATCTAAGAGGACAAAGGGTTAATATTGCCGTGTTGTTTGGATAGTACAAATTTTTTCTCATAGTGGGAAAAGAAACTCTGCTCCTCCATTGATTTAAGCACTTTTATGTAGGCTGGGTATACATGAAATTGCTAGTATCCTTGAGTGTTGAGTTGCAAAATACTACTAGATGATAAAGGATATTTAATGCTAAGCAGAATTTACATCACAAAAGTATCAGTTGAATCTTATAAATTTTAATGAAAATGAACTGAAGGCAATGAGGCAAAAATTTAACAAACTCATAAACACTAACAGGAGTATGACATTGTTTCGTTGTTAAAGACTTGTACCTTTTTGAGCAAGACTTGTCACTGTGTGTAATTTCATTTCATTAAATACATGTAATAATGTGTTGAACACATTTACATTTCGTCATCCTTCCTTAGAGAAAGGCATCAATCATTTGGTTCTGTTACGTCTTGCTGATCTCCCACACATCCTGTAAGTGCACATAGACAAGCTGTTGTTGGCTATACTTGCACTAAACTTGCTTACTACAATATTAAAATAGATTATCTTATTGAGTCAGAAAGCTATGAAAAATGTTGTTCAGTTGCCTTGTAACCATCTGTGTTACACTGGCTGCCATTGCTACACTGACATATTTAAGTGAGTACTGGTCTGATGTCCATTCCAAGTTGGCTCAAGAACTAGGCATTGCCAATTCTTCACCTTAGTTACTAGCATATCTGAAGATTGTAAGATTCTAAAATGGTTTAATTTTACACCATGCACAGCCGAGTAAAGAAGGTAAATAAATGGGCAATACTTTTATTTTTTCTGAAAATGCATTTCGTCATTGTACAAAGTCACTAAACACAATTTTTCATTTGCATGAGGTAGTGCTTTAAGTCTTGAATTTGTTCATTCATATATCTGTAATTTTCTGTAGACTGTCTATTAATGATTAGTTAATATGATGGACCTTGTAGATTTGAATAGTGATGGCTAATTACTTGTTTATGGTTTTTAGGAGTAGAGGATACTCTATTGCATTGTAGTTAAATCTTCCCATTTTCTTTTCCACATACCTAGACAAACAGCCTGAGCTTACTGGCAGGCTTAGAAAAGAAATGTAAAAGGTACTGGTAACAGATGATTATGTTGTTCAAGTTATGTTCATTAGATACTGTAATGAAAGAACTATATTCACAGTACCTTGAATTTCTATTTAGGAAATCAGTTGGAATTGAAAATACATTGTTTTGTAATATGAAATTAAAGTGTGTATTCCCTTTTTGGATCATTGTTTTGTTACGTTGGGTACAATAGTTTGTCTTCTTCTCACTCTTTAACATGATGCATACCAGTGTTCAAAATATAGCAATATATTTGTGATAATTGTCATCAGATGCATTCATTATGATCTGAATTGTTGGCTTATCATGCTGTTTTTTATTGTCTTTTATAAAACACATTTGCACATGAATTACTTCTACTTGTTTTATGTTTTGCTAAATAAGGTTGAATATTTTTGTTAATCTTTAAAAACTTTATTTATGCTTTTTCACAGGCTGTTTTGTATCAGACTTTATATAAGTGACTTGAGTAGGACTTCAGCAGGGTCCAAGATATGTACATTTTTGTAGAATGATGTAATATATTGTCCGCTATTACTGTCCATGCTGATAAATAAAGGACTGAAGACACTTCTCAGTTGCTTACATCACTGACAATTTGAAGACAAAATTAAAGCAGATAAATAAAAGTGGATCATTTGAATTATAGTCAAATTGTGTATCTTGGGATGTAACATGAGGGTAGATAAATGAATGAGACTATGTAGTATACAGTAATTGGAAAGAAAACTTATATTCACTCCATTGCTCTACATATAAATGGATTAATTGCCAAGGACTAAATGACTACATATTTGAATGATGTAGGTTTTTGGACACCCATGGGAGACCCATCATATGAGCACTAACTTTTTCCTGTGTCCAAGTGATTGCCATTTTTATGACATTTTTTCTCCTTTACTGCTTAGTCATCTGTTCCAGATGCTACCTCACTTAGGCAGGAACATGTCTGAACAAAATGTATTGTGGTTCTCAAGTCAGTGGTCAAACATACATTTGCATTGTAAACTAGCCTTCAAATGCATACTCACCATTTCCCATATGAGTGAGGCAGTTGTAAGAAGAGATGACTGAACCCATGGTTGTTTAATTTGTTTATGGATGGGGTGGTTAGGAAGGTAAATGCAAGAGTGTTAGAGAGAGGGGCGAGTATGCAGTATGATGGGGATGAGAGGGCCTGGGAAGTGAGTCAG
>JAYMFT010363784.1:0-22547 GCA_038088735.1 Panulirus argus
CCCCCCAGAAGTTTGCAAATTACTTCGCCTATGTCATATTATATATATATATATATATATATATATATATATATATATATATATATATATAGCTGAAAAGATGACCCAGGTGGAGAAGACTGTAAGCAGCTTCCACAAGGTTGATGCTGTTCCCAGATCCCAGCGCGCGGAGGAACACACGAATGCTATTCAAAAATACTGGCGTGGTGGGAACAGCGTCCGACGGTTTGTTGTGAAGATTTGGTCTTTTCAGTATTGTCAGACACCTATCTATCTATCTATCTATCTATCTATCTATATATATATATATATATATATATATATATATATGGGAGGCGGAAATGTGCTGTTTCCGATTAAGACAGATTAAGCTGTTTACAAATTTTGCCTACGACAAATCCATCTAGTTTATACATGCTCATGTTCATTAATTTGTTAGGATTTTAAATGTACGTATGAATGAATTATGGTCAGGTGTCTGAGGGCTGGCGGAATGCATGTAAAGCTTCACTGTATAATGATAAGGGGGACAAATGTGAGTGTTCAGACTACAGAGGTATGTGTTTGTAGAGTGTTCCTGGTAAGCTGTACATGGCAGTGGCGATTGAGAGGGAGAAGGAATGTACAGAAAATCAGACTGGGGAGGAACAGCGTGGTTTCAGGATTGGTGGAGCGTGTGTGGATCAGGTGCCTGCTTTCAAGGAGTGTGGGAAATACTAGAGAAATAGAGGGATTTTATGGATCTTATGGACCTGGAGAAAGCATAAGAGACGGTTGATAGATATGCGTTATGGAAATTCTTACAAATACATGGTGTGGGAGAAAAGCTACAAGAAGCAGTGAGAAGTTTCTATCATGGGTTCAAGGCGTGCGTGCCAGATGCTAGGGAAGAGCGAGCGTTGTTTGGTCTGCGGTAAGGGTGTCTGATGTCACCATGGCTGTTTAAGTTGATTATAGATGGGGTGGTGAGGGAGGTAAATGCAAGGATCTTGGAGAGGAGATTTGAGTGAGAAACTGCTGAAGCTGAAGCCTGAAAACTGAGGAGGTTGAGAGTAAATGTATATAAAAGGAAGGTTATTAGTTTTAGCAAGGAAGAGGGACAGGTTAGTTGGGATGTGAGTTTGAATGAAAACCAAAATGGAGGAAGTGTAGTGTTTAAGATACCTGGGAGTGGACATGGCAGCGAAAGTGAGTCATAAGGTGCGTGTGAACGGTTACATTTTAGTACTTTGTCATTTCCCCTTTGGCCTTGATTACCATCTACAGACGTCTGGGCATGGAAATGGCAAGGTTCCTCAAGTATTCTAGGTCTATGTTTTGCGTCCATAGGGTCTTGATATCCTGAACGAGGCTAGGCCCTGACGAGGTGTTCAAGAAGCAACCACCTAAACGTGCGTTCTCTGCGCCCACTGTGTCTACAAATTTCACGTATAACCAACACATTTTCTTGTTTCCCTGCGAGAGTTCGGGCTTTCTCCTCCTTGGAAAGGTAAGCGTCAACCACCTTAAAGAACATGTGGGAAAGGTACAGCGAAATTCCCAAAATGAAGAGGCAGCCAGGAAGAGTAAAGATAGAACAATCTTCCCTCAAGATAGCCTAAAACACACTGAGGCGGGTTGCTGGTGCTCACACCGTTAGAAACACTAGTCTCAGCGACCACATATACGATGATTTCACCATGACAGCGTCATATGCTTGTGCCCACAGTAAACCTCAGCCGTGTATCGATGGGGTATACAAGGGGAGACGTGCTGTCAATGGAATGAACCAGGGTATATAATACAGCCTGGGGAAACCATGGAAAGGTCTGCGGGGCCTGGTTATGGATAGAGGGCTGTGGTTTCAGTTCATTTACACACGACAATTAGAGAATGGATGTGAATGAGTGCAACTTTTCTTCATCTGTTCCTGGCTCTAACGCGGGAAACGGCCAACAAGTACGAAAATATATAGGAAAATAAATAAATATATTCAGTTATTTTTTCCTATACTAGCAATACATTTTCTGAGTCTCCCAGACCTTTCACTAAACTCAAGACACAAGCCCAGAAGCCCACGAAGAAATTCCACCGATGACCTAAATATGCAGGTGGTGCAGCATAAACCTCTGGGGTGACCAGCTGGTGGGTGAGTGGGAGGGGGACAGGGCTCAACTCCCCATCTTATGGAGAGCTGAGGGGGAAGGGGGAGGGAAGAAGGGGGAGGAATAAAGTGTGGAGCTAAGGGTAAAGTGCGAGACACCCCCACCTCCGGCAGCCGTCTCCAGCAGCAACGCCCCCGGGCTCCTCCCGCGGGACCCACCCAGCCGCCCGCCGCATCAGCTCTTGCTCGGAAACCTTCTTGCTTCAAACTCTCTCTCCTCTCTCTCTCCCTGGAGTTTACATACCGGTTTCTTTACGATGAAGATCTGCCACCCGGAAAAGGTTGAATAATGTAGGATACTTGTGGGAGAAAGACAGGGGAGGGGTAGGTTCAGGGGGAGATGGAGTGTGTGAGTGGTGGGGAGAGGGTTATTTGAGAGAGAGAGAGAGAGAGAGAGAGAGAGAGAGAGAGAGAGAGAGAGAGAGAGAGAGAGAGATTCTTGCGAGGATGGATGGCTCTCACGACAAAATCCTGCGGGTGAGAGCCAAGGCTCCCCCTCCCATCCCCTCTCAACAAGAACTCAACAAGAGCGTATTTACGGAGGAGCCGGGCGAGGCCCTTTAAATATGCAGATGGCAAACTGTCAGATTAGCTGACACTCTGTAAGGGAGTGCTATGATGTACATGGAGGCATCCGTCTACGGCAAGAATACCATGCCTGTTCCCAAGTTAGGAAGGTTTTGTTAGACGAACGCCCACCTGACCTGGCCTATTGGTAATGGTGTCCAGTATCCACAAGAACAACATCTGCCGGTGCAGAGCGAACCAACTGACGATTCCCATTACCTGCAGAGCAGACGCATATGAGAACTGTATCTGTTCTATCACTCTCTTGTCTTCCGTCCTTTACAGTTTGTTTTCGTTCTAAACGCCGAAGGATACGACTGGTTAAGATGGAACTTTGACAGCTTGGGTGGATCTACGCGGTAATACTTGTACATCGAGGTGAAGTTTTCCGGGCCACGTAAAGTCCCCTGAACTTCCTCACAGCGACCAAATGACAACTTTCTGACGCACGTTGTTCTGAAATGGTTCCATTCTTCATATGAAAGCCCGAAGGGCACGATTTCATTCCTTTCCCCGAGATTGTCCAGACTTGACAGCATGTTGGCTCGAAAATTCATGGAACGGTGGTTTAAGAACTCCTGGAAAATAGTTCGAGTCTTCATGGCTCAGTGGTAAGAAGGTTCAAGAAGCAAGTGATTCCAGGGTTCACGGCAAAGTGGCTCGAGAGTTCAAAGGATATTGTCTGCTGCAGTCAATCGGTGGAAGCAAGTCTGTGTATCTGAGCAATCTGTGAAGAACCAGGGGACGCGCTGGATATGCCCTTAGGAGGGCAAAGAAGCGTGTTGCCGAGAGCAACCAAGCCATAATATCATATCAATTCTTGACAGCCTAGCCTCTGATCCGGATCCAGCACAATCCAGTACTGACGTGTACAGTACTTCAGACCCACCGAAAAGTAAGAGTACCTTTACTAGGAGCACAGAAAGCGTTATGAACATCAAAACTTTAAGTCACAGAAAGTCATGACCCAGCCGTAAGAAATTCGATAATTAGCCTCAAAGCTTATTCCTGATCAGCCGCGCCATGGTGGGCGTGCTGGCTACTCCACCCGGCGTAATTCATCAAATATCATCGCTGACAGCAATCAGGTATAGGTTCCAGCCAGCGAGGGAAGAGGGTGGGGGGAGGTCCCAAAACGTAACTTGAACCAACTTCTGTATTCCCTAATTCTAGCAAGAACATGGTTCTGGAATCATCTAATCCAACAGTCAAGGATGCGGCTATATTCCAGTGGGATCTGACAAACGTGTTGGTCTCAACCCGTTACTCTCCAAAGCAAATGCCACGCGAATTATCCCACAAGATTGGCAACACTATACAGACCTTGAATTTTACCTCCTTATCTTTTAAAATATTTTGGTAATACCAGATATGAAGACCAATAGCATTAACCCCATGCTTTCCCTGCCAGCATCCTCATATTATCAAGCTTCCCCACAGAATTGCATACCATACTTTGAATTTCAGCAGAGTATTAACCTTTCCTACACAGCTTCCAACATAGCTTTCCTTGGTTCATTTAAACATTCATTACACAGAAGCTCTTCAGAAACAAAGACCCATTCATCATTTCCACACATCCCCAATAGATTCAACACACAATAACGAAGGAAACTAAACATCGTTCAAAGTGTTCTACGCCAGTGGCCTCAAAATGTTACAACGGGTCTGCAACGGGTGGGAGACCCATCTCCTGTGCCAAAGGTATGAAGCCATCAGTTTCAAACCCGAGCATGATTGTATTTACAACCTGTTCACCAAGAGCTGGTACCGGGACCACAGCAACACAACAGCGCCTGCCTGGAACAACATGCCCGGGAGGTGCGTCCTATCTCTGGAGCCGCCGGTGGCGCGCCAAATGGCTGCAATAATAACGTGTTATTGACGGGGACTGGCAGGCCAAACCCCAACCCCCCCGAGGTCGACCTGGCAACATTCTTGTTGCAGAGGCACAACAAGACAACGAATGCACACATCAACATGGTTTGCTTTAAAAGTGGAAGTTGGCGAATAATTCATGAAAACACAAGACAGAGGTAAAGGAAAGGCACACACTTCAAGAATTCGAGAAAAGAGACGCGGAAAAAGAAAATGACTCAAACATCCGTCAAGATAACCACGAGATATCTGGCACGGCAATCACTTCTAACTACAAATGCTGGGGAGAATACGCGACATCCTCGACACAGACAGGACAGTCGAGGAGGAAGAGACGCACGACGCACAACACAGCAATACACAACAAAACGACAACCCGCGCTCCCCAAAGAACCAGACTGTTGTAGCTCACGGGAAAGACGACGGTGAAAGTTGGTGTGTCAGGGAAGGCAGCGTCTCGCCTGATGGGGCGAGGACAGTGGGGGTCTTATGGTTTGCTATCGTGAGTCGAAGGATAATGGGCAGACGATATCTGGTCGGAATACCTAAGGCTGTTTTGGTTAACTGGGAACAGAAGTCCGCTCTGTTAAGAGGGGGAAGCATCTGGACGTGGGAGGGAGGAATGGGTCTTGGGTGGCCAGACATGTCGGAGAGCGGAAGGGTGAAGAGCATCTTCATCGGGCCGGCCAGCCGCCACCAGACTGACTCATTGCAGCAAATTTGAATCCACGATTGATCTTCAATCACGCTAATGGTGGATGGCAGGTTGTCAAGACCGTTAGCTTACAGGGCCTTGAAGTGAAGACCAGATATTAGGTAGTGGTGAGGCGAGGCTCACAATGTTACAACGGACCTGCAACGGGCGAGAGACCCATCATCTGTGCCAGAGGCATGTAGGCATCTGTTTCAAACCCGAGCATGATTTTGCATTTACAGCCTGTTCGCCAAGAGGTGGTACCGGCCAACACAGCAACACAACAGCGCCTGCCTGGAACATCATGCCCGGGAGGCGCGTCCTATCCCTGGCTTTCCTTAAAGAGAGTTCCGGACCTTCCTATCGACTCTAAGGTGCAGGCCACGTCATGGGTTCAAGTGTATTGTACCCTCCTCTTTAACAGGATGCTATTCTCGGTCAACAGAGTTTATTATCTACTTTTAAAAAGGGGTCATTGTGTTCACGTGTGTATTATATTTAGGAGCTTAACCATTTCCCATCACAATGGACTGTCGACTGTCGTAGGATATGTAGTTTAAATCCACAACCCAACCAACCGAGACCTCTCATGTTAAGGCTTCTTCCCAGTATACAGTGTCTTGTCATCATCTGTGTCACTTTAACCTCTGAACACCACGGTAAGACTCCAGGTCATGATGACCAATAAGGGTCAGGTCAAAGGCCAGGTCATATCAATACTTAAAAGTTAGCATCGTCGTTAGCACAGTCGTGTTCAAGGATCGTAACGTTGTGCTCACGAATCGTACCGTCGAGGTTAAAGGGTCAGCCTTACCTTGCATAACCCTGATGATGTTAGGTCTCGGAGGCTTTGGCTGAGTCCAAGGTAACTAACTGTTGCTCCTCCGATCAGTCAGACTGTTTGTGGCCGCAATGCTGCAGACTGCAGGCCTACTTCTCATCCAAAAATACTCTTAAGTCCTCCGCTGGTGCGGGCCATGATGCTTCAAACACGGGGCATGGTAGTGAAATGAGCAGCTCCAGCCATTAGCTGTTCACACTGGCTTCTCTTTTCCTCTGGTACCTTTTGATATTAGGGCCACTATCTTACTCCTCCATGCCTGTCATGCCGAGCAGGAACGATCTGTGAACACAGACTGAGAGAACCATGCCATCAAAGATTTTCCATGCGTGTGTGTGTGCGTCCCAGAGGATAGATTCGCAAGTGCTCGCGGTCGTTTCCAGTATTTCCGAATTTTGAAAGCAAAGGCTTAAGGTGAGAATTTCATTTCACATTTTCTTGAAAACTCTACACCCACAGTCCAGAGCAGGACTGATGATGGATGACCCCGGCTTAAGAAAGCGAGAGGCAGAAGAGAGGATGGAACAGGGCAGGTCGGAAGAGAACTGGTCAAGGAAAAAAAACAGGACTAAGTAGGATGAAGTAAAGGAGATGAGAACAGTAACTAATTGCATAGGGCAAGAAAGGTAACCATGATCAAAGAAAAAAAAAAGGGGGGGGGGGCAATAAGAAAAAGATGGCTCCAAAAAGACGTTCCAAACAATATTATCTAGCAAGACAAACCGGTATTGTTGGGCTGTGACCGCCTACGGAAGATGCAGCTCCGACTCTTGAAGTCAGCAGTGTCAACATATACGTGTTTAACAAATGGATCTGATTAAAACATACCCGCATGATTAAATACATACTGGACGGACGTTTGTGAGTCCATTACATGTATAAAACACATATATATATGGGATAAATGAACATTGCATAACGGGGGCCAAAAACTACTGTTTCTTACAATATCTTTCCACTGGAGTCAAGAGACCCTCTTTGGCCAGCGACATGGTCTACGCATACCACCCAGTCAGTAATCCCTAGCGTCCTCTTGCAGCCAGCCTCATGGCCGGGTGAGCAGGCGATGGCACAGCTCACTGCCCCAACCCGACTAACGACCAGTACAGAGGAAGGCTGCATACAACCCAGGCAGGACTGCCGCCCCCACCTGTCCCGTCACGCTGGTAACCTAATGCCTAAACCAAACCGACGCTGAGCGGACACGGCAAAGGGGTAAGCCACAAGCAAGTCCAATCAGACTCGGGGACTTGGTCAACGACAGTCGAGCCGTGTACGCACCCCAGGGCACGGTGGAGACCTATCTAACATAAGAGGCAGGCTAAGTACACCCTGAGTTAGACGGGAGACCTGACCAAGCAAGGAAGCAGACTGAATGAACTCGCGTTAGCCAGGGAACCTTGCCAACACAGCTGGTCATACGCACCACTGGTCAGGCTGGAGAACTTGCCAATATGGACCATACGGACCCCCTGGGTCTGACTGATGATATAGCCAAGAAAATAGACAAAGAGAAGTGACAAGCGTTGACCCAACACAGGAGACAAGCCAACAGCAGAAACCATGTGAATCTCAAGCGAACAGCGGGTGTTTGTCAGTGACCTGAGGCCATGTGATAACCCAGGACAGACTGGTGGAGTCATCTACACTACATGGGCCGTGTTACTGTGGCCACGTCTACCCTGGTCTGCAGTGGATAGCTGACGAAGGGGAGAGCCACAGGCGGGGGACCACCACACATGGCCCTGGTCGGCCACTCCTGGGACACGAACACAGGCGACAGACCTGGCGATGGCCACAATGTGTTGGCTACAGCGGACGCCCTCTATTAACACTTCCCTTCTCCACAACACACACATACACACACACACACATATGCAGGTGGGCCACCACGCGCTCACTCGCCTCCTATTGTCCTCACATCCCTCAAGGGTCACCGAGCAACAAGTAAACATACCACAACAAACAGGGCCACTGTTTCACGAAATACATTTAACAAATCCATTACTACATCATTGGCAAATACAGCTCAGGGCATCGATTGGGCGTCACATTTGACACACTCACCGATGCAGTAAAACAGTACAAATAAACATTACGAATGACAACAGGTTCCATTTAAGCAGCGACAACACTCACTTCATCACCACCTGGAATATGCCGTCCTCTGTTGCCACAGTGGAGCGGTGGCCTACCAAACCCCATCCTGGTGCAAAGCCTTCATCACAACACGGCAAGGGTTCGAATCCCGATGGCTGATATGTGGTGGTACGAAGGCGTGTACACACCTTATGACAGAAAACAAATAAAAAGTTGGAAAGTTTAATTAGCAATTTCCATTACTTTATACCTGACCTCAAGAAACAAGAACAAAACCAAAATCTGTGGATGATGGTGACTTCAAACCCAATGACCAATTCTTGGTAAAAAAAAAAAAAAAAATAAAATGAGGCATAATCATCATGATCCCCACACACAAAAAGGCCCGATAATCAACCACAGTCAAAGTCGCTTCTTCCCAACAACGACTCCTACCTCAACACCAAACTGGTCCAATTGCCATGATGTAATTAGCCAGTCAGCCCTGGTTCGTGCTCACTCCTCGCTCGGCGAGGGGTGTCGAGTGAACCCTGACAACCTTCCCTCCTGTATAAGACTTGCTCACCAGTGGTAACCCAAAACCCATGTTCTTTAGCATCCGGTTAACTATCACTCCCAACACCCTGCACTTGATTAGCCAGAACTCTTGATTACGGAACCAGGCCAACCGAAAACCTGGACTACCGGCAAGGCGATTTGTTTGGGTCAAATCATCCGCGACCCATTCCAACCAGTGCGGTCGCCATGAAGGAATACGATCGTATACCTCGATCTCACGGAGAGGATCAAGTGTGAGATAATCCTGGAGATGTATCCAGGACCTCATAAACCGCACGATATTCCGCTCACCTTCACTAAAACCCAGTCCACTCGATGCCTCCATCTCCCCACGCTACCCCTCGCCACAAACGCTTCTGAGATACTGAATGCATAACACCAGAGGGAAAGTTCCATTATATATGACTTCGAAGAAAAAGGGGAGGCTTCCACATGCAGACGGCATCGTCAGCTGACGCACCGCAACCAGACGGCGTCATCAACAAACACACAATTTAAACACGAAACTACACCAACCGCAGGGTACGTCTTGTCCTAAGTTTAACTCCTTGCCAAGCACTAGTGTCGTTATACCTTTAGGAATGTTTTCATTTAGTGTTCCATACAGTGTTATTATACCTTCCCTACTGTGTTTTATGTTCTATACATGTTAAACCTTCCCTAGAGTGTTGTTTTACCTCCTATAAAATGTTTTATCGTCTATACAGAGTTTTATCTTTCACACAGTGTTTTACCGGGGTAACAACATTCACTACCCACATGCAACCGAGCCACTCTCAAAAACGAAATCTCTAAAAAATAAAAACCGAAAAATAAATTTCTCCAGGCCCATCAAGTCATTAGATTCGAAACCACCAAACCAACCCAAAACACCGATGACGGAAACACTCTACAATCAGCCTCTGGAGACCTTCCAAGCGAGACAAAATCCACATAAAAACAGTGGGTATTGCTGCTGGGAACGGGAGAGTCTGTACATTATGGGTCATAACTCAAGTTAAATATGCCCGTGATGGAGAAAACTGACAGGAACGGCTTCACCACCTGCCCGAACACGTCAACTTCCTCCACACTCGCTGCTCCTTACCACGCCAACTACCACGCCCATCTCTGGCACCACAAACTTACCACGCCAGCTACCACACCCACCTCCGGCAACACAAGCTTACCACGCCAACAACCACGCCCAATTCTACCGCTACAAACGAGGGGGTTCATAATTCTTCCTTCATCCTCATGCGATATGAACAACTTCCATATCTTTAACACGTCTCTTTGAAGAAAGTTTAAGTCCCCCTCAGAGTTAGGTGCATGTTATGATTCTGCCATCACATGTATCTTACGATGGTTTAGGGGGTCTTTCCATCTCAAGGCTCCAGCCTGGGACCATACCTTACATACACGTTACGATGGTTTCCTGACGTTCCTCTACCCTCACACCTCGGTCTGGGGCAACACCTTACATTCCGCATACCTTACGGAGATTTCAGAGGTGTTCTAACCACACAGCTTGGTGGTCTGGAACTAAGCTGTGGTGTTGCCCCGCTGTTCAGTCGAACTGTTGGAGGCGGCGGCCCGTACACCTCCGTAACCACCACATCCTGGCTGCTCTGATGCACTGGGTACTTCTCCAAGTTTCTCCACTGTGCATTCCCCGGTGTTTCTGATACTGAATGGCAAGTATAAAAAAAAGTCTAGATTTAAAAGTAAGGTAAGTCTACCCAGCCCACCGTATCGGGTCTTGCCGGCTGGGGGGAGAGCGGCGTTGTCAGCTACACTCAGCTGAGCCACCACAGGAAAAAAAAAAAAAAGCTAAAAATAGCAAGTTGGAAAAAAGAAATTCTAAAATGTGTATTTGGCTTTTACTTCCTCATCACCTAGTTTGCGACCTCTTGAGTACGTCTTACCCTCTTCAGTACGACTGTGCGACCATCAAGCACGACGGTGCGACCCTTGAAGCACGACAGTACGACCCTGGAGGACGACATTACTACCCTGGAGTACAACGATACGACCCATGGCGTGACATACGTATGACCAGACCCCTATTTAAGGGTCAGGTCAAACCATGACAGCCAGGGGTCGCAGCGTCGTGCTCTACGAGGTATACAAATGGGGTGAAAGTCATGTGACAATCAGGAGCGAATCTGTTGGTATGATACAGTACATCACCAGGACCCTGACCACAGAGACACGGCTGTGTGTAGCCTCAAAGGAAGATCCTTGATAAATCTTATGTCATTCCGACCACAGCAATAATACATTTCCGTCTACCTCACGTTGGGTTTAAGAGCCCGTCTACCTATTGCTCCTCTGGTGAACAAGGCTGTGTGGAGGTCGAGGCCCGTACGCCTACGAAGCCTCCACAACTCTCGGCAACGATGTGTCGAGTGAGTTTAAGAGTTATAAATAAAACGGCCCATAATGTTTCTGATAGCTGCAGGTCGCGAGCTGAATAAATAGTTTTGGGCCCCAAAATGTTTACTAGGGTATCACTGTATTCAAGACTTCTGACTTTAGTAACGATACTTCTGTATGTCAAGCATGCCTGTCATGCTATTGTCATGTATGCCAGTCAGGACAATAAAGCCATCATCCTTATATAAGGACTGCCCATGACAATGCTTCATGTGTTCCTTGAAGGATGTGATGACAAGATCTTCTTTAACTTTCTGTACCCTCCAAGAACATACGTAACAACTTCTTTACATTCGTCACTGGAAAAAAAAATGTCACAACTGTCTTTTACAAGCGTTTACATCCAAGTGGGTGAATGATGGAGGGGGCCACAAGTCCCCACCTTGCATCCATCATAGTGGCAGTTTCTGTGAGGAACTAACTATATCGCCCTCCTGTTCCACCTTTATCATACTGGATAAAAGAAAGAAAAAACATACGTTAAGATACAGTACCTGTGCATTATACAACACTGTGGCGCCTGCATGCCATGGCGTCTCGAATTAATTCTACATATTTGTTGCTTCTGCTGAAGAGAAGCAGAAAGTAATTGTTGTAAACTAAGAGATAATCTCCCCCTCAACCTTAACTTTACCTCGAGTCAACTTTAACTGCTCCATACTAAGTCCAAACGGCCCTGCATGAAGCCAAACTCAACTGCCGTTTCCTCTGGAGGACCATAATTTTCGTGACCTCGACACAGGGGCTTAACCTACAAACTACATTCCCGGCAGATCGGATGTACACACATCATCACATCCGTCCAGCCCAGCACTCATTTTCTTCCGTCGTTTCGTCCTAAACGGATCATTAACCAGTCCCGGACCACAGACGTTCACACTCATTCCCGTAACTGTATTCAAGACGCCGTTACTAAAGATGGGTGTTACTCTGTAGAGTCTTCTGTGTCTATCGCCCCTGCGGGATAATTTTCAAGAACATTCTGGGAAGGATTCTCCTAAATCTATGATCAAAAGTCATTCCCTACTCAGAAAATGCCAAACTCACCACCAATATCAAACGGCGCCAAAAATACAATAAATGTTGCAATATTCAAAGGGCCGAAGCAGCTGAAGTCACTGCCAGCAGGGAGCAGTTACGCTCTGGACAAACGAAAGCATGCAACAATATCGCACTGAATATGTTTCTATATGTGGGCCAACGGCCCACGGACATGAACCGCCTGACTGCTGATCAGAACAACAGCGGTGCATGTCCTAGACCGAACACCGGAGACAGAACCAAGACTCTAAAATCAACGTGATGTACGCGGGAGGCAAACTGCACATCCTCCTATAAAGAAACCGTCGCTCTCGCTCCAGTCACGATCTTTTCCATATCCTTCTCGTTGAAGTACGTCTCGTGGTGCATCAGTGATGTGCTTATCTGGTGGCTGACAGTTTCCGGAGGCATTTTACTGTTTCGCCACTCACCAGTGAGTGAGTCACACCACACACGTCATAATTACTCGTTTTTTTTCTCTCTCTCTCTCTCTCTCTCTCTCTCTCTCTCTCTCTGTAAACGACTAGCCATTAACTTCATTTTTCTTCATTTAACCCCGTGGAAGTAGAGTCTCCACAGTTATCTCCGTCACAAAATCGAGAGGGTTCATACGTTACAGCTGTCAACTGTTGATAAACATTTGCACGAGTCTGTCACATACAGTCAGGCTTCACCACACTACCAACCCATTATGCTGCACCTGTACAGGTTGCAAACTAGCCTTCATGCAATACCTCAGTTTCGTTAATCTCCCTCTGTACGTTCTCTGGAAGGCGACGAAAACTTTACTCGCCTCTGACAGTATAAACCTCCTACGACGCGTCGCAAAACCCTGTACAGATGCCTTCCGAAGCCACAGAACCTGGAGCGATCTCTCGATTGGTTCAAAACCCACATGTACTACTACGACGGAGAGCCTGAGACCCATCATCATATGGCACTACAGCGTCAGGAACCCCGTCAAAATAATGGTGCAGTTTCCCTGCGCCCATTGCTATTTCTGGGCACAAACAGCCCTCAAGCAGCGGTGTCCTACAACCCACCACAGTGCCACAATGTCAGCCAATTACAGAGAAGTGGAGCGGGGAGTGCTGGAGGCGGAGATAGCGGGTCGGAGGAGGCCACGGGGAAACACAGCTAAGAACTACTGTCACTCTCCACACACAATGGCTGAGAGGGGTCCCCACCGGCGTGGAGACGGCGGTGGGGACCCGAGAGCCTCTGTGGATGTGGGAACTGTTACAGTCCAGACTGGGGACTACAGGCGTAAATGAAAGACCTGGAGGCCAGTACAGGGGTGGAATGAAAGACTTGGAGGCCAGTGCGGAGACAGAATGAAAGACTTGGAGGCCGGTAAGGTGGTGGAAAGAAAGATTTGGAGGCCAGTATGGAGTTGGAGTGAAAGACTCTCCGAAACCAGTATCAGGAGTAAGAAAACATTTGGAGGCCAGTATGGAGTCCTGTTGTTGTTCGTCAGGTGTGCGCCAGGCACTGGGCCCTAGTCACATCGACGGCCGGCCTCCCAGTTCTAGGGATAATAACAGGAAGTGATGTAAAGGGGCTGGTGGTGGTGGTGGTGGTGGTGGTGGAGCAGCAGCTCCGTGGGTCGGCGAGGGAAGGTTATACAGCCGAGGTGGGGGCTGTGGGTCTGCTGTAGGGGGGAGGGGCAGATGGTGGCTGTGAGAGACAGACGCTGCTATGGGATACTTGGGTCAGTCGAGGCCGCATGGGGTCGCACACGGGCCTTCCCTGCCGATGTCGAGGTCTGGGAGGCCGGTCCATGGGCTCGAGCGTACCAGTGTAGGGACACCAGAGCTCTGAGCCTTTACGAAAAGCTCCCAAGACCACAGTAATGGACCTCTAGGACCGGTATGGTTCTCTCTGAAGGGGACCGGTACTGGCCTCTTCCCCATGGTATCAGGGTTGGCTGATCCGGCTACTGGACCTGACCTTGGGTGAGGTAGGTACATGATCTAGAGCCAATCTGGCTCTTTAATAGACTGTACAGGGTGCTTAGAAGGATAGATAACAGGACGCCTGATGGTCATTGCCGAAGTTCTGTGTTGGCTTATCGTAAATTGTGGTTGGAAACAGGATAGTAAAATGAGAAGCATCTCCTCACCCACCTTTCCCTCCGGCTCAACTGTCTGTAAAAAGAAAAAGAAAATAAAGGTTTATTCTAAATTCTGACAAAAATAATAGGATTGTAAAGTAAAAAGTACCCCCCTCATCCATCTCTCCCTCCGGCTCAACTATAATATCATAAAAATGTAAGATGAAACACAATGTAGCATCCAGCAAGTATACTGTTTTAGTCCTTGGAGGCTGGCATGGAGATGTGACAACCTGTTTAAGGACTCCAGGGCGCGATGTGGAGCTTTGATGTCGGCGTCAGGCCCCGGTCGGCCAGAACAGACTTTGGGGACCTGTATGGAAGCCCGAGGGGCAGCATAAGAGCCAGTGCGCGTCCAATGTAGAGACGGGCCTCTGTGTGTGTGTGTGTGTGTGTGTGTGTGTGTGTGTGTGTGTGTATGGAGCCTTTGTTGCCGGTGAGGTGTAGCGGCTTCTGCAGGAGCTTCGGGGAAAAGGGAGTGGTGGGTGGGTGGGGGGGTATACTGGCTTAATACGAAGCTGGTGTTGTGGATGCCAGAGGTATGGGAGCTCGAGGGGAAACGGCGAGTATCATACGGTTCTGGAACTGGTAATGGCGGAGTCTGGAGGGCCACTTAAGTGTCCTGGAACTAGATTAGTCGAGCCTGGAGGGCCAGTTAAGGTTCTGGGACTAGTATGGCAGAGCCTGGTGGGGACCAGTTAAGTTTATGAAACCAGTACAGAGCTTGAGGGCCAGAAGGCACTCACAGAGCTGTGAAAGAGTTCAAGTGCTCATTATGGAAAGCATGAGAGCCAGTAAGAAGCCTTGCGGACCAACATATGGCCTCGTAAATCGTTTACGGACATGAGTAAAAAAAACTAACGTAACAAACGAATCATTTTAACATGTGGCTTGAGAATGCTTGTCGGGCGATGAGTGATCACCGTAGGGATTAGCAATCTGGGCAACACACCGAACCAACAGCGGGCAGATGAATTGAGCTGGGCAAGCCAAATGAAAGGATGAGTCTATGGGTAATGTATGGACGGCTGAGATGCGTGTGGGGTGAGGCACACACTTGAAGGAAGAGGAAGTGGGTGTGAGATCGAGGACCGGCGGTACATCCGTACCATACAACGGTACAGGGACTTCCCTCCTGCGGCACACCAACAGGCGAGTTTCCTGAAGACGGCTTCCCTGTGAAACTTGCATCTAATTATCTTTGTACTGTATGTGTGAGTACTGTTTGTCTCTTACGGCGAGAGTGTTTAACACTCGCGTTGTCATGTCCCTTAACAGTGTATCTATACTTTATATCACAACCTTGTGTGTGTGTGTGTGTGTGTGTGTGTGTGCGTACGTGCGTGCGTGCGTGCGTGCGTGCGTGCGTGCGTGTGTGTGTATGTGTGTGTGTTGTAACCAAGAGAACTGATCCATAACATTAATGTCGTGTTGCGCATCATTCCTATTGGTTAATAATAAGTATAACATTTTCTCTCTCCTCACTGATTCTGTAGTACATAACTTCACTCGCAGAAATGTTCCGAATGGACTCATATTTAAGTCTCACGGTAAGTATTTATCTTAAAACACCTGTTGGGGAACAAACGTACTTTGCCTTATTCGAAGTGGGAACGCTTGCCCACAAGTCTTTAGCAATAAGAACACAAACTCGTGTGTAAAGCGAAGTACTACTTCTTCTTGCACAGGATCGTTTTTATATATAATTACGTCCCAATAAATGCACTTGTGAAAGCAACACCAAAGATGCGTTTAAAAAAGAGACCTGACGAATACCTGGCACCTAATCCACGGCTGACGTTGTTTTAACCTTCTTGGTTATAAACGTTTACAAACATTTCTCCCGAAAGGTTACGTTTGTTTTTCCTGCGCCTTCCACACTATGTCCCTGTCTTGCTACACTATCACACACAACCGCTAAAGGTCAGCCCTAAGTGTCTTGTTCCCGTTTGGTTTGTTGCCATTTGCATTATTTTCGTACTAGTGAGAATGTAATAGCATTTATTATTCATTACTTGCCACACAAGGCATCAAAATAATCATAAAAATTTACGGCTCAAACCTATGATTTTGTTATATGATAGCCTGCACTTAATTACTGTCGCTCTAGCCACGTGCGAGTGGTCATGCGATGCTGACTTATAATCAACTGGAGGAACGTTCCAATGTTTACATTTAATAACTGGACGGGCTGCCCCCCAGCTGCAGCTGGTACTTACTTACACCTGACACTGACAGCACACTCGAGTACAGCTACGTGTCAACTTTGGCGGATGACACCAGACGCTGTGTGCCATGGTCATCGACTGCAGAAGACTCTTAGAATCCTACAAGTACATCACGAAAAACGGAGGAGGACAGTAGAGGAAAGAGCAACGGAGAGTAGGGAGGAAATACGTAACACGATACCAGACAGAAACAAATTCAGAAGACCTCAATACACATGACAGAACGGACCACGAATGCAACCAAGAGACCACAGCGGAGAACACCTAGAGCAGACAAGAGATATGGAAGAAGATGAACTAATGCCATCGACTGCTGATAACGGGGAACACCGACAGGAGAGACAAGAGACAGAAGTAGAGAAGGTGAGAGATGAGCAGATGAGGATAGCGCAGTGCGGACTTACCACCGACTCGATTGCTCCTGTGACGTGGTCCGGTCTGGCGAGAGCATATTCACCAGTGCCACAAAGTAATCCCGGCCGGGTGCAGCAGCACACACACACACACACACAAGACACGGGGATTCACTGTATTCCGTATGGGATACAATACTATATTACCCCGGGCACACGGAGGCCATGATGCTCCACCAGCCACACACACACGCTACCACCTCAGGCAGGCAGGCAGGCGGGCACCAACCACACACAATAACAAATGGAGCTTTGTCCTTAATGTGTTGCACGGATATTCAGGGGCGAACATGTAAGGCTAGTGGGTCTGAGCCTTGGAGCACGACGGGACTAACCAGGATGGGGAAAAAAGGGTGGACCGGGCCAAGGGTCCTTACCAGCCAAAGGCTTGTCGAACCTTCCAAAAAAAAAAGGGACTCTTAAACGCCAACGTACGACTCTTAGGTATGATGAAATGGCCTCTGACCTGACCCAAAAGGCCAGAGCATCATATCTAACAGGGTTAGGTGCAAGGATCGTATCGTCGTGCTCAAGGGTCGTATCGTCGTATTCTAAGTGCAAAGGTCCTCTGCAGTCGGGACCAACCAGATCCGCCCTCCGCCCGCCGCCTTAGCAGCTTCACATTCTTTAAGAAGGTCGAGAAGCTTCTGTCTCTGGTCATTAACAGATAAAGCTTACGGGAACCCTCAGTGTCCTGACCCCTAGCCTTCTCAACCACCTTACCTAACCCTGCGATGGTTACGGTGGTCTTTCACCCTCGCAGTTCGGTGGTCTGGGACATTGCCTTACCTTACCCCAACTGAGGGTAAACCCTACAATGACTTCGGAGGTCTTTATCCCCTAGAGCTGGGTCTGGTATCTTGCCTCGCCTTACGGATACCTTACGATGGTTTCGGGTGTCTTTTACCCCCCAGAACTCGGTCTGGGACCAAGCTGTAGTGTTCCTCCTCTGCTCTTATTAAGCTGTTGGAAGGCATGACCCAAAGGCATTAGTAACCACCACATCCTGGCTGGTACGGTACACTTGGGAAGAGTATGGCCAAAGGATCTACATGTTAGTCTGGTGAGCAAGAATGAATCCAATGGTTTTCTATGCTTCAAGCAAGCATCACTTTCCCAGTAGTCCCTCGGGCTAGTTAACAGAGATGTGATTAACATGCGACACAACACCGTAAGAACACTACCTCACTAATTCAAAAGTTACGGCGCTAGCATTCAAAGCCTCGGGTGGAGATAAATAACTGATTTACTTTACCTGTAAATTCAATCCCCAGTGACGTCAAAAGTGTTATAAAGTTTCCTTAACGTTGATCTCCTGCAGTCCTTCACCAACAACAGCAGTCAATTAATGGTAGACTTCCTACAGCCCATCACCAACAACAGTAGACCCGAGAGCCCATCATCACCAGCAAAAGTATATCTCCTATAGCCTAACACACTGTCTCTTTCACCATTCCTCCGCAATGACGAGTGAAAGAACTCTTTCAAATAACACAGAGTACCACAAGTATGACAAAGAAGACAGAAAATTAGTTGAAGGAAAGAAATCAAACAAAATATGACGACAAGTTAGCTTCACGATACCGGTGCCTCATGTTGGTTTCATGGGCCGTCTCCTTGAGGCTATACTCCCTGGAACGCAGACGGGAGAGGTCATCTACACCTGAAGAATCCCAGAAGCTATGGCTCCCAACTTACATCCGGAAATAACATCCCACTGGCACGACAAGCTTGGAAGACTTGGTAAAATACAACCTCTGAAATCCAGAGGTGCGTTGTGCACAAAAAAGAGGGAACACCATAAACATCCCGGACGCAAGACTCTTCAACACCTTTCCAGCCACCATCGGAAACAATATGGTATGCACAGTAAAGTCCAGGAGTGCACTGGACAAGTACCCACAAAGCGTACCAGACCAGCCAGGCAGAGGGGTCTACGTGGACCAGAGGGCAGCGGGGGTAGACGACCCCCGAAGACTGCGCCAGGTATTCACCAGGTATTCCCTGTAGCTCAGTCTGCGTGACCAGTATTCCTTAGTGAGGGCCTGGTTTACCATGCTGTTCTTGTTCACCGTTCCTGGGGTTTCCTTAAGATGTTGCTTAATACTTACCAGAGGCAGGTAGGACAGATGTGGACCCCTGACACGGATACTGTTTCCCCTAATCTTTTCCCTCAGCATCTCGGCTGTTCAGTGGATTTGCATATCACACCCAGTCTCTCTTTCCCGCAAGGAATGATACTCGTATGCATATCAGGGATTACGCTATATATCTAACTTGTTATCTCCAACTGTAATCCCATTTACATAGTGTGTTCCAAGTGGCCACAGCCTCTCACTTCGCTCACACACGTCCTCAAACCCGTGTCCAGGAGGGAAACAAGGATTTCCACGCTGAAATAACCGAAATTCTTAATTTTCAATTTTGTAAAAGTAACTCAAGTCTCCATCACAAACGTGGTCTCCATCCATAAGATCCAAAACTATTTCCCTTACCATCCACAAGTGAAGTACCTGATCTTCAGTTACACAACAGCATATCTTCTTCACGAACACATCATCTCACACCACTGACTCAGCACTCATAATCTACACTATACCACCTAAGTTTATCCCCATCTATTGCTCTTACCGTTTTCCTCTCCTCCTGTATTTTCTACGTTACTGATAATGTGGAGTATCTCCAGGCATCTACGAACTGATCAGTCCAGTTCTAAAGCCTCCAGTCTGTCCAAGTAATTCAGATGTTTTACCGAATCGATGAGGGACGTACTGACCATCAGGACTTGCCAAGCTCACCCAATCCTCCGGCCCTGTATGGTGACGTTGGGACATAACGAGTGCTTCGGTCTTGCTTCTCTTGTTTTGAATGGTTCTCAATATCCAAGTTCCTTTTGGTCAAGCTCTTCACAGGTAAGCTCATCTGAGACGCCATCACTCCCGCGTCTTTTGAGGCACTGTTCTACCAGCCCAACAGGGTTCCATTACATCGAAACACGTCAAGTGTAGCCAGGTAATATATCAAGCCAGTTTAACCTGTTAACATCTCCATTACGGACACCCGAGCCCCTGACCGCACGTTCCAATAGGCCCACCACCTCACTCGCCCTCAGAAAAGCTTCTCCTACGTATTTCACACATTCTCGCAAAACCTCCTCTATAATCTCCAACAGAAAACAACAAATAGTATTCCGTTCTCTAAAAACTTAAAAGACTATCATTTTACAAAATCAACAACAATCCCTTCATCTGATAAAAACAAAGGGGTAATACATTTTTCATACTGAATTTCAGTTCTCAAACGTTACCACGTTTGGCGGCATGCCGCTTCTCACAGTTTCTGTACGGAAAGCAGCCACACGAGGATTAACCGTTATAATACCTCCTTCCCTCGTAAGGTGAAACTGTGGAGCTCTCTCCCTTCTTCCAACTAGATCCTCCTTCAATCACCTTTCTAACTTTAAATGTCGGGCCTTCTACTGCGACTGCCATCACAACAGTTGCACCTGTTCCCGGTGGCTTTTAGTTGCCATGACAGCTGCTGCAACTATTCACTGAGGCCTATGGCTGCCATCACACTAACTGCACCTGTTCGAGGAGGCCGGACTCTATCGCAATTTCAACGTCCATAACACTTGCATTCAACTCTCTCTCTCTCTCTCTCTCTCTCTCTCTCGACGTAGTGGTGGCAGGCAGCCACCGACCAGGGAGGTATATTACCGGTACTACCCGCCTGGGTATCGGGAGAGTTAGCGACAGATGCGCCACAGCGAGCCAGCACTTCAGTGGCCGTCTAGTGTCACTCCTTTTGCCTAGGTATGTCTTATGCCTCACCCTCGCGCGGGCTGGTGGCTTTCAGCCCACAAGCGTACAATCTCCCCGTCTCACATGTATCGCTCAACAATGCGTAACTCACAGGACTCGTCATTCGTAACTCTATATTCCTCCTGCGGTTAGCGCTACGCGTTAGCTCTGCCTTTTGGCAAAGTCTCGACGTCAGTACTCGTAAGTACTCTCTCCCTCTTTGATTCTAAACGCCAAACCTCAAGATGTATACCGTCCGGCACTCATATGAGCCCGTCTCGTTCGTGATCATTGGGCGTGATGATTCTGAATCAAAGGGAAGCCTCCTGACATCATCTTCGCATGGACAAAGACTCTACAAACGAACGAAACTATTCTGAGACGCCAGGCCTTGAAGGATAATTGAAAATGAATAAAAAAAATAACTCGCTAAATTTGGTACTACAGTTATGCGTGGGTCAAGTAAGAAGATAGATAGGTAATGCTAACACAAACAGTGGCATCGGAATCTAGCGAGCATTATTACGGGTGGTCCCAATGCACACCTTGGACTGTAGTAATGTAAATTCACACAGCAAACTGACTGGTACTGTGAACTGCCACCTCAGCACTGACGAATGTCCAGCACATCCATCTCTGAGCACACGGCAGTACGACCCCAGCGGGTCGTTGGAGGGCACGGCGTCAAGGGTCGTATCGTGGTGCTGAAGGGTATGCACCGTCGTACTCACATGGATTCGCCATTACATTTTCGGAACAGGTAAAATGGAAAAAAAATCACTTCCACTGAATAAACCAAAGCTGGGTAGGAACAGTGAGCTACACCTGTCGTGCCATACGGTAATCACTCAGTCCTGCTGCACCAGCACCACTTGCTAAACTCCCAACACACTACTTCCACCTCACGTGATGCTGACCACCTACCATCCTCGGAGGGTTCCCGCTTGGGAGGAAGGTTTCCCCGGAAAACCCGAGTGAACCCCTTCCCCACTGGGATTGCATGAGGGCCAGACCGCTGCGCCAGTGACTGAGTAAGCCGCCTCGCGACCCGACAGCAGGTGGTGCGAGGTACCAACTAATTACGAACACTAATTACCAGAGGTGGGGGCGAGCCGGGAAACAACACCAGAAGGGGTGTTGGGGAGGGAGGCTAGAGATTCCAGCGATAGGGAGGCACAGCAGAGTTCAAGTGGCCAGTTCCCCGTGATGGTGGTGTACACATCTCTTCCTCACTGTTCTACTCCACTTTGCACAAGACTTCCTCGTACTGACCCAGCCAGTAGTATGTGTGTGTGTATATGTACTAAGTGTATTGAGGGTTCTCAGCCCACCTTCTTAGTAAAACTCATATATGACTCGACTGCTGTCCATATACATGGGTACTGACCCATCCTGTATGGTTCTTTATGTTCTGAGTACATGTGTAGCTCGCCACCAACTCGGGAGTCTGACGGATGCCCTTAATGTCTTGCCCATGGCGCAACACGTGGCCTGGGAAATGAAATGAGCCTCCGTGGTGTATCGGTTAGCGTTGCTGACCGTGACGCATTTCACGGCCCGCCCAGGGTCGAGCGCGGAGGTTCGAATCCTGGTTTGCGGAAGACGGTCCATATTCAACCTAGCTTTTCATCCTCCCCTAAGGGTTGGCCGTTAAAATAGGTGCCTATCTTAGGCTAGGGTATGTGTGTGTGTGTGTCTATATATATATATATATATATATATATATATATATATATATATATATATAGAG
>JAYMFT010363795.1:0-22546 GCA_038088735.1 Panulirus argus
ACTCCCTGCCTGGCTCCTTCTTCTGTTTCCCTTTTTAGAAATTGAAATACAAGAAGGGGAGGGTTTCCAGCCCCCCGGTCCCGCCCCTTTTAGTCGCCTTCTACGACACGCAGGGAATACGGGGGAAGTATATATGTTTTTCTGCATCATACAGGATTTTCCAGCTCTACACGTTTCAAGTCTAAGTTAAACTGACCTTTTAAACACTTTCTGCCTTTTTTCGCAAATTCTATTGTAATCTCAATACATCCCAGTGATCTGTTACCTTTAACTTTGCTTCGTGCCCCCTCCAGTTGTAGCTACGTCATATCATCAAAACCTTCCTCCTATTCGTAACCTAACGCCTGCAGTATCTTCCGCATCATCACCTCCACGTTCAGCAATCCTTTCAAGAATTCCGTTCATCTTCCTTCAATGACTTCTCTGAATTCCCATCATCAACTTAACTGTTATATAGTTCTGAAACCATTCTTCCTACATGTCCCTCACCAGTTTTTCTTTATTATGCCTTAAATCTTCCTCCAGGAGTGCTCTAGCTTCCCACGTTTCATCCTCTGCTCTTCGTTTCAGTTATTCAACTTCTCTTGGCACTGCATGATCCAATCTGGTGTCTGGCGTTCCGCGTCGTAGTCATATTCCTAGTTTCTTCGCGTCACTGCCTTCTCTACTTCCGTCCATCAGGGAGAATGTTTCCTCCAGCTCCCATACCCCTACATTTGCTTCCCAAATTTCTTGTCACTTCACAGATATTTTCCACAAGTTTCCCTGACACTCGGGTCTCCATTAACTCTCCTTTCACCTCCCCCTGCGGTGGCCTCCCAATAAGTAATATGCAGCGGTCTCTCCCAGGTATAATATCCACGAGCTCCCCACCATTAGCAGCCAAAGGTCTCGCATTAATTTCCTCTTGTTCTTGATTTGTGGTTTTCTCTTGGGTACCACCAGGTCCGCTACAGGGAATCCCTGGACGGCGTTCCGAGACACACGAGCCATAACTTGAAAAGTTTTATCTCCCCGTTTATCAGAAGTCACATGATAATCACTCAATGATTTATGACGAAATTCACTCGCCTCAATGCTCCATCTGTATCTCGTCTGACTTTGTCTTTCTGTGTTTTACGTAACTGTCTTCATTAAGCGCTTACGTTCCTAATAAAAGAAGCAATTATTTGTTCGCCCCATTTCTATATTCTCCACTTAGTAAGTGTCACACCCTCTACTTCCCGGCTCTCGTATTAAGATCCCTCGTTACCACAGCCAACTGCTTCTGTGGCAACCGCTGTGATCTGCCAGTGTCACCAGAACTCACGTTTTCCTCCTTAATACATCCCTGTTTCTGATGCATATACCTGAAAAATGCAATCTAATAATGTAAATGAAAAAAAAATATATTTATAATATATCACTTATGTTTTGCATCGCGTGTATGTGGTACGAATCTTGGAAATAGAAGCAGGCCCACGCCCACTTCCCTGTTCACCTTACCTTTACATCGATACAAACCAGCATATCACTTCCCTATCCAGCTCTCTGCCTCTATCTCTTACCTCCGTTTAAGCCAAGGATGGCCATCTTCCCTTCCATTATGTCCAGTGTTTCCTCCTCCTCGTACTTTATATGTACTGTTTATCGTTTTCCCGTATAATCTTTCGTCCCTCCTTTGTCTTGGCTCTTGAACGTGTCCGCGGTCGTTGTCATGAGGCTGCTGGCCCAAAGAGTTTCATAAGCAGAGAGAAAATCCATCACAGTGTGTTAGGCGTGTGTCTGTTTCACATAACTGCTAAGTAATGAAACGTAAACCAACCAGAGTACTTTACCCTCAACTCTGTAAATCCTTCTGTAGGTCACCAGGTAAATGAAAAGTTGCAATAAGAGGAGTTTTTCGCCATTAATCAAATTTCCATCAATAGGAACAGCTTGTCGCTATCTTCGACAAAACAAAATTCCATCTTTTCAGAGAAGTAATGAAATTATTTTGGGTGCTCCTGCACAAAAAGTTTCCATACACCGTGGTCTTCCCACATTTCCAAGAAATGATAAATAATAACTATGATGCGACCCTTGGGTAAGAATGACCGAGCGTTTAACTTGACTCTTTATGGTAAAGTTAATGTTCAAGAAGCCGTCATGACCAAGGATCGTCCATCCTATTCATGAGGTTACAGTGGTATGTTCTCTCATGATCCCAGTTCCCAACAATACCTAGAAAGTTTCAGAACTTATCTATCCTTCAAGACGTGTAAACATGATCAACTTAGTAAAACACAGAGGCTGATTCCCACTTTTATAACAGTATAACCGAAAGGGGTAAAACTGAAATCAAGATACAGTAGGTGTGGCCACTCCAATATGTCTCAAATTTCATCTCTCGACAGATCTACTAATTACTTGGACATATATGCAAATATCGCATATGCGTTAACTTTAACCACAAACAAAATCTTCGCCACGTGATCCGTTACGAACTTAATATATTACACTCCTGGATGATCTATTTATAAACTGCAGATCATATTTAACACAAAGCAGTCAAATGAAGTCTGTCTCCGAAGAGTGGATTGTCATCACGTCTAAACTTGGAGCTGATAGCAGCCTCACCCAACACACACACAAATCTCTACCCAGGAAGCTTGTTTGGATTGGCAACACCAGTAACCCATACACGTTCTGAGGCTCGACATTCAAAGTATTAAAGCCTGAACAGTTAAAATCAATAAAAAGATGGAACCTTGGTCCTGTTGCTTAAATAAAAACGACAAAGAGACGAGGTACGTATTAAAAGAATAAATAAATAAGGATAAATGGTCAAGTTGCACCTCTGCTGATGGAACCGTTAAGGAAAAAAAATAGTAATGCAAGGGTCAAAAGACTTGAATTGTTTACTTTTGCTTGACACTTACAAACTTAATCGCTCATACATCATTATATTGATAGGACTCAGTAAATCTACTGATGCAGCTGACACTCTGTGTAGAATAGGCGAGTTATGGCGGTGGGTGAAGGTGGCGGGGCGACATAGTAGGTGTGGTGATCCCAGCTGGGGGAAAGCTGCCAGCGAGGAGCACCAGTGGACGGCGGTGGTTGAGGCCACCACCAGCACCACCACCCACTGGGCAAGCTGCCAACCAGGCCACCACTGGCTGCCCTACATGACCATCACCACCCTCGGGGACTCCACTCCTTCTACACCAACAACGATTCAACATGCGGAGCCTTTCTGCTTTACTGGCATCTCTCCATCTCCGCCGAATGAAATCTTGGACATTATTACAGTCCTCAAGCAAATCATCATCAGGTCTTCTGTTCCATGCATTACTGTTGTCAGGCGAATAATCTCGTCTCAAACCATCACATTTGACGCCAGCCTTTCCCTTGTCCTCCGAGAGATAGCCTCGTCGTATACAAACAGGTCTTCATTTACCTGGCTTTCCCCCCATGAATCTGACTCGGAGACGCCATGTCACTCGCGTAAATGCTGGCCAACAACTTAAGCATGAGCAATACTGTCATACGCATACTGGATGGCATAAAATAGCAAAATAAAAGAGCAAATATAGTAACTAGTACATAAACTGGATCAACCCAGCCTCAAAACAATGCCTAGTTCCACAACACAATGATCATTTTCAATCTATCTTACAGGCACTGAAGAAGGAGGTAGGTGACACTGCATCCCTGCTGCCTCATTCTTCTGTGAACGTTTGGCTTGTGACCTACAGTTACTTTCCACTAGGTAACTTGCCATTTTTTGCCGCACAGTAATGGATTGAGTCACTAAAATTCCAAACTCTCCGACTCATCTTGCGGCAAGCTACTGGGAGCTGCCAAAGTTTTGTCTTCAAATTTCGCCAAAATGGTAATTTTTATAGCCAACTTTCGCCAAAAGAAAAAGTTTCGTTATCGATCATTTTTCGCAGAAATTCAGACTTGCTACATGTTTCGTGAACATCAAAATCTGAAAGCTTTAGATATAGAAAATTAACACACTACATAAAAATACTTATTGGGACCCAACCTGAGTCCCCTGTAGATTTAGGAGGATTAGCCACCCTGATTTAGAACCTTGCTCCTATCTGCTCCCCACCACACATCTCAATGAAGCCGTCTTCCTTACATTAGTGGAAAGTGTGTATGATCGCCTGGAACTGCCGTAGTGTGCCTTGATGACTGGAGGAAGTTGTCAATAACCCAGTGTATAAAATATAATGACAGTAAAAATTACTAAGATCAAAGGGGGAACTGCTCTCTTCATGCACACTTCGTTACTAGTCACTCTTCCACTGTTTAAGAGCTAAACTGAAATATAAACAACTGTCCTGTTCTCATCTTAAGAGAAAACTTTAGAGGAAACGGATGACGCCTTATACAATGCAAAAGCCAAACTTATCAGCAAATGGACATTTATCCACGAAGATGCTTATGAAAACATAACGGTTTTCAGAATCATGCTCGAAGGATCAGTATAACAAGTTCCGAAATATTCGGAAACGTATAAGAATTTAAAATAAAAAATATAAATAAATTGCTCCAACAGTAATACCGATCAGCATGCCATGTTTCCGTTTAATATGGCAAACACGTTCTTTAAATTTCATTTGTAAACTCCATTTAATATGGGAGAGAATACTTTTTTTTCTAATATGAAAACACTGGAACCTTTCAAACAATTCACAAACAATGTATCTAGTCATCCCATATGAGGTAAGGTTCGTAATAACACTACTGTATGTTATTGTGTTGAATCCTATGGGGTTACGAAATATCAGAAACACCGTGCTAAATGTTGCTAGTCAGAACATTTCATAATTAGAGCTACTTGCAATTACACACCAATTTCCATAATTGTCTGATAAATAGGCTATTGGAACTATACAAAAGCCATTTTCCTCAAAAGCCACAGCCTAATTGTGAAACTGAATGCAAATTCATACGTAAAATATATCCTTCAACAGAAACTGAAAGCCACAGACATCACAGAGATTACGTAATTTGGTAAACAGAACAATACAAACATCCCGTTAGGGAAAGGCTCAGGGAGGAGAGGCCAGGGAGCGGGCGGAGGCCGCGGTGCGCCAACCCAGTAAAACTCGTCACCACCTGCGTCGCCTCCCGCCCACCACAACCTTTCCACTTGTAACACATCTTCCCACTATCATTTCTGAAGTAGGAAATTAACTGTAGTTTTCTTGAACAACGGGTCATTTTCTACAGATCAAGTCAAATTTATGAAACACGCTGGTTCAATTAAACGTCCTAATTCACAACCGCAAAAAGAAAAAAAGAAAGTTGGTTTTGAATTCTGTCTCATTGCAACAGAATTTCAGTCGTTCTTTCATATATATTCCTTACATAACTGGTTTGAGAGAATGCTTTACATATTAAACTCGGCAATGTTATTATATTCCTACTTCAAAATTATTTCTTTAAGAAATTTCATGTTCTAATTGGTAATGAAAATTCTTGCAACACACACAAACACACACACAAGTAATGACGCCTCGTCATCCAGGACTGGCCAAGGCGCTAGACAGCCCGGCCCTCCAACACAAATCAACGCTACTGGTGTCACCACCACCAGAGCAGCAACCAGCTTCACCACCATTTTACGCCTTCTGTTTTCCCATCCAGTCACCACATACACAAGGACTTAACGTTAGCATTCACTGTTCTCCAGCAGATACGCTCGTCTTAGATCATCAGGTTCCATGTGTTACCTGGCTTTCCAGAGTAGGTACTCCCATGTAACATTCCTCCCAAGAGGATCCTGCCGCCTGCCACAAGCAGGCGCACTCTCCTCTCCTCTCCTCTCACGTACAATAAAAACCACTACACACCCAGGCGAGCTGGGGTGCTGTGGGGGTTCCCCTGACCCCTCAGCAACCGACTGGTTTTCAGGAAAAAAAAAAAGGCGAGGAAGATGCTGGAACTACCTTGGGGGTCGCCCAACCATACCAGAAACACAGCAACGCCATTACCGCTCTGCAAATCACGGCGAGACAAACATTCTTATATCATTTAATCAGTGAATATGATACGCACAAATATCTACGTATTCCCTTAAAAGGGGACGCTACGAACAAACACACGACCTAGACATCAATTCTTACGGTAACTGGATGGGAAGGATGTGTCACGTGGGCAGACGGTGGTGGTGGTGGCGAAGACGGTGTGTGTGTGTGTGTGTGTGTGTGTAAGGGACGGTGACGGAACGGGGAAGTGATAACGGAAGGGTAGACGATGAATGATGACAAACTAGAGGAGGAGGGACGAGTGTGGATCCAGAGATGGATGAGTTGGATTTATGGACAGATGAGGATGACGAGAGCCATGGAAAGAAGCCAGTGAATCGACAAATAGCAACTTTTTTTTTCTTTGAGCCTGAAGGCCTAACGGGGCCAGTGTCATCGGCAGGGGCACGTTTCACTTGCATGCTCATCCCGCACGGGTCTCTGTTGAATCGTGGTAAGCGTTAATAATCATGACTCAGCACGGGGTCGCTTGGGTTCGACGTCTGGGCACGACAGTCGGCCCACAGTCAATCCAAGATGTTCATCCTCACCTTGGGACTGGTCGATAGATGGATACTTAGCTTACGTTGGTGTGTGTGTGTGTGTGTAAACACGCATAAGAGTAAAGACATGGTACATATTTACAAGGTACAGAGACGGGGCAGCATGAGTCTAAAATTATCTCCTCGTAACACACACACACACACACACACACACACCACACACACACAACACTGAGTTTCAACGAACCACAAGAACATTTCAGGGAGAGTCAGGCTTCAACATTCTTAAGATCGTCGTTATGTTCGTATGATTAACCACATTTGATCTTATGACTATAAAAACAAATACTGCTTAAGATTTTTATCTTCTCCCTATATAAAAACCATATTACCATACCCAGATATTACAGCGTTAAGCCACGTGCCCGTTATTGGTCGCTTCTCATGAGAAAGAGACTTGATTTTCAGAATTCTTGCTCACTGACATCGACAAGAGATTCTGTTATAAGAGAACGTCGGTGAACAATCACTGTTTCTCGTCATTGATATTCCAAGGTGACCCCCAACCTCGAACATGGCTGTAATTACCAAGCGCCTTCCGGGTCATCTTTGTATCGCTCTGGATGATTAGAGTCTCCTATCACAAGATGTGGAACATTCAGATCATTACGTCGTCTAAAAAGAAGTTATACGTATTGTAAAGGATATGGACTCAAGCACAACACTGAAAAACTTACAAAAACGACAACAAACACAACTAATACCAATACTTCTACTTTTATTGCCACTACAACTACAACTGTTAACATTAAGTAACACACGTTCAAATTATCATCACTACAACTACTACTGTTAACATTAAGTCATAAATGTCTTCGAATTTCACCGACATAAATTGTGGGTTGAAATTCTGGTGAACTTTTTGAGGAAGAAGATAAAGATGGTGAGGCAAGAAGCCGGTGTTCTTACCGAGTCAGATCAATGACTCCAGCTGCAGCCGCCCACACCACCAGCACCAGACCTGGCCCAGCCAGCCCCTGCACCCGCGCGGGGCGGGACCGCCACCAGGAGCAACAAGATAAAAAGATGGAGACACAAAGAAGAGGGAAGAGAGAAAGATGGTCAGAAAATACAAGAAAAGGAGGGACGAAGGAGAAGATGGTGGTAAAGAGAGGAATTCAGGCACCAAGTTCTGGAATCCCGGGTTAACTTATGTGTTATCTTCAACATAATAACAGCCCACCTCCCTTTCGATGACACGAGAGGGATATATACAATCCTCAACATCTACTTAGCGTACGTAGCCTTTCTCAAGCACATTCAACTGAGCTGTATAACCCAGTGATTATAAGAGACATCAATCCACTAGGAACAAAAGGCAAATCCAAAATGATCTAACACTTGTCTCTCGGTGCAAAAGACTGTCTCAGTCAACTGGTCAAACACTGTTCCCTGAAGGATACGCCACTGGGCCTAAGGTCAGCAATATAACGACACTCGTCTTTATAATGAGCCAGTGTTTGCTCAGCCCGGTGAGCAGGAACGTGCGACCCCCTTACCAGAGAGTTACGACCATGGATTACGACGGGACTAGGCATGATCAGGACGTGACGACCCTTGACTTCCGACGATACGACCATAAAGTAAAAATGTCATCGCCTTTCACTACGACGGTACGACCCCATGAGCGTAGGACGTGACCACCCCGGACTCACGACGATACGACCCTTTGGCAAAGCGTCATGACCCTTAATTAGGATAGTATGACCCTTTAGCTGTACATTATAGCCCTTGGTTAAGACGGCCTGGTCTTCAACATGACCCTCTTAGGGATCATCGTCACACAATACCCAAGGTTCATACCCACCGTGCACAAGAATCACACCACGGCGTTCACGAAGCTGCCGACACTACATGTTGCGTGTAGTACACGGTACTGATCCATTATCAGTTAACTAGCCACACGCATCTGCAGGCAAGTCCTGTTATTTTGCTGCAACAATATGGCGGTGGCGAGTCTAGGTTTGCCGTGTTTACAGTAGGCGTGTCCATCATCAGAGAAAAGATCAAAGCGTCCGATGTTTATGCTCTCGTGGATCTGGACATCCTCGGCCATAACATCATCATTCTATGTACTCGCTGGCGCTACCGTTTACAGGGTGAGCATTGGGCGCACAATAAACTTGCCGGGGTTACCGGCACAAATCAATCCGGCGGGATATTTCTAATTGATTCGTTACTGGTTAGTATAAGCACCTGGCCTACAGCAGGCTTGACAGCTAATACAACCACGGTGCCTTATGTAATACAATAAGTGAGAATATTCATAAGAACTCATACATGAGCTGATTTCCCCCGACTTCAGGAAGATGCACGCTTGACATCTCGTACTATCCTCATACATTCTGCGGGAGAAGAGTTGAATGAGGCAAGTGGTCTCTCGCAAGCCGTGTGTTCACTGTAAACATGATCTTCAAACAGAGTACACTATCAGTTTCCACCAGGTCACACTTACTGCTCCTTGCTCAAGTCTATCGTTTTCGACAGTCTCATTGGATGCAATTTCAATTCTGAACCGACTATCAGGTTCGAGCTGAGGTGGTGTTTAATACTGTGTGACAGAGGTTAGACGTGAGGTCTGTTCCCATTGTTTCGGATCGCCGGCATAGTTTGTGGGTCTGTGGTGTAATGGAGTGAAGGCACGTTTCTTCCTGTAGCGAATTAGTTATCCCCCAAGCCTCCCCTGGGGCAGTGTTAACACAGGGGCTTTGTAAGAACATCTCCCAGCGGTCATTACCAGTGGCGTCTACCCCAGGGGTAGTGTGAACACTGATGCTTTGTTAGGAACAAAAGGCAAATCCAAAATGATCTAACACTTGTCTTTTGGTGCAAAAGACAGTCTCAGTGGTATCTACCCCAGGGGTAGTGCGAATACTGAGTCTTTGTTAAGAACACCTCCTAGTGGTCATTACCAGTGGTATTTACCCCAGGAGTAGTGTGAACACCGAGGCTTTGTTAAGAGCATCTCCCAGAGGTCATTACCAGTGGTATTTACCCCAGAAGTAGTGTGAACACCGAGGCTTTGTTAAGAGCATCTCCCAGTGGTCATTACCAGTGGTATCCCTGATTCCACAAGTTCGCTTCGTAAATAAGAAGTCGACGAGTACTTCCTGTGTGTGTGTGTGTGTGTGTGTGTGAGACAACTGCTCAGGACCAAGTCTTGCACTATCACTCTACCTTGGTTTAAATCCATGTTAATCTAATGTCTATTTCTTTCGCCTGTGGATGCCATACAAGTAATAGTATTGTTTACATGTTAAAGAAGACCTTTTTGCAAACTGGTAACACGGGAAGGGCTATAATCTTACGTTCCATTCAACAAAGACTATAAAAGTAAACTTTTAAAAAGTCACAAATGGTAATTTCTGGTCTAGTTTAGTGTCTAGTAAGAGTTTCACTTAATAGTATATTGAGTCTGGAGTGCAGAATGGTCCGAGACAAGTTTATCTGAAACAAGTTTTGACATTGTTATGCACTACGTTGCTGCCAAGAGCCAGGCTTCCTCCCAAGTGGACGTTTTATTTCCTGTGGGGCACACGTGCAAAGCATAGCTAGCAACAAAGTCAAACAGCTCCCTCACATTTCTGTTGCCAAAGATATAATGTCTAGAATTCAAATTCCCGACGCAAATTCCGTACAGGTGCTGGAAGGTCATACTGTAGTGTTCATCTGCATACATGTTTGAATATGTGTTACAAACATCAACGCCTCCACTGAACATCATTCTGAGAATATGAGAGAGATAATCCTTACCACTAAACACTGGGAATTTGAGAGAGATAATCCTTACCACTAACACACTGTGATGAGTCGTCTACATTTCTTAAAACATGAATAACACACTACCAGCAGCACAGTAATGATGGTGACAGTCTGAGGTAGGAACTGATTTCTTCCTGATATATGATGTCATCCTCAAAGCATTTGTGGCCAAGTCATTTATTCCTCCTTTAAAATTTGGTTCACCAGAGAATTCTGCAAATTGGACATCTGGGTTGCAGAGCCAAGGTCTAGATGCGTGATGGTAGCGAGTTATTCCTGAGCATTTTTAAGTAATTCAGACACTTTACTTATGTTCAGGTCACACGATTTTTATACGCTTTAATCTTAGTAGTCCTCAAAGCTTAACTGCTCTCCTCATAGACCATTACTTTCATAGTCATTTGAAGTGTTAATGTCACTGGCTTCTACAACTCTCATACACACATACTGGTTTGGTAATACTGCTCACTTTACTTTCATTAGGTTGTATTTCACTTTCACAAGAAAGTGAACCAGTAATGGGCGCCACTAAGGTGGCTACCCACTGTTCCTCCACCACGTCCACTTTGGTTTCAGCTGCGGGGCGTGCATGTGGTTCGTTCCCGTCACCACGCTGGAGCTCGTGAAGTCACAGGAGGCGAGGTGGGAGGGTGGGGGGCTTACAGTTCCCCCCGGGCAGCTTCCAGGTCGTCGGCTTCCAGAGAAGGACGGCCGTCTGGACACAATCATTATGCCGAAATGTTCCTCCTTCTTTAAGCATACTGAGCACCGTCGTACTGGAGCGGAGGCTCCTCTCCCTCTGGCAAGGACTTCGGGTTCCTCGTGAAGGCACGGGATCAATTTAGGTCCTAAACTCCCTAGCACGTGGGCCACAGCCAGGGACACTGCTGGAGGAGTGTGCCACGTGCCCGCATCGCATACCTATGTAGCACAAGACCGGTCCTGCTTCTCGGCGGCGGCCAGTGTTGCACGCCCGCATACCGGCCATCCGTAGGGAAGCGGCGATGCTCTGGGTATCGAGCTTATCTCCATCCTGTAGGGTGATCATTCAGCTGAGCGGCTCTGGCCCCCTTCAAGCCTCTCCCAGTTGTGAAGATTCCTGCTGGGCTGAAGGGATACCTCTTCTGAAACCAAGATATTTTTCTATCTTCCTGGAACGCAGAGTATCATCCCTATTACTAATTCGCGGTCCCCGTGCTTGGAGAGCAGCAAATGGTGATGAGGGTTGATGTTGGCTGGGAGAGGAGGGGTAGGGGAAATGCCAGGTCGTGGTGGGAAGCGTGACCCCAGGGTTCCACAAGTTGCCTCAGTAATTACGGAGGTCGCCAGCAATGACAGCGTGTGTGGAGGGCGGCGTCCGTGTTGCGGTCACACGACACACCATCCGGGAGAGAACGGACACTTACCCCTGCAGCAGCCAAACCCTCCCTGCCTCCCTCACATCCATGTCACCCGGGGGAAGAACAGCATGGCTATCCCCACCCATCTCTTCCCCGTCTCCTATCCATAACTCCCTCTACCAAGACCTACCTGACGAAGTTCATAACTTGCCACTCAGGGGAATGGAAAAGTTTTTCTTTTCACCCACAAGACATGGGATACGAGATGCCTTAAGTCACAGCATCTTCAACTACAGCGCCCATCAAACTGATACATCTTCCGCGTATACATGACAACTGCTGTGCACTCAGAAGAGCCTCTTTCTCTTCCCTATCTCTGGCTCTATCTCCCCAGGCCCCTGCCTCTCCACGTCGCGGATTCTAAGCTAACGAAAGCTAATGATAATCTGCTCCATTTCTTTATCATACCTCTCAAAACACTTTACACTTGGTGTCTCCAGATAAAATAACCAAGACTGGCAGTAATCACCATCGCTACAGAAAACTGTACCTTAAGAACTGCCATACGCTAAAACGTAGGTATATAAGACAACACAATATCCAACACACCATAACGAAGTATATCGAACCCTTAAGCACGACGTTATGCATCCCTTTGTGTTCACACTCTGGTCAGGGATCGTATCATCGAGCACGAAGGGACAAGTAAACGGCCCCGACGGTGCTGAATGGCACATACTGTAAGTCAAGTACGTCGACACATCTTGACATCTCTATAACCGATCAGTCGTTTCCGAGAGAGAGAGAGAGAGAGAGAGAGAGAGAGAGAGAGAGAGAGGAATAAGACCAATCCACAATGTAAAGTTTGTAGCGCCAGCCTACGGTGCTCACCACACCGACGCGTCGACAGGCAACAGTCAGCACGTGACGAGCGGATCAGCAAACAGACAAGAGTCCACAGACCCGCTCTGGATGTTAACGTAACAGACACACAATCTCTGTCAGTGACTCGTGTTGCAATCGTTGCAAGGGATCGCTATCTAGTGTTTACCGTCGATAATCATCGCGGAGTGAGATACAGAAGTACTGTCAATATGGCAGTCAACACAGCAGGCTGAGGCAACAGAGCAGCAGCGGTGGCAACAGTCACTCTGCAAACAGAAGCAACAGTACTTCCGCTGATGTGAACAATACACCAAGCATTTGGTAACAAGTGACTTTCTGAAATGCTATATGTATCTGCCACAGGTCATAACGACAGAGGGGCATCGCGAGACACGTAGTTTAACAATGGTAAAGAACCGCAAGTCTCTATTTAGTCCTTACACCAGTTTTAAGGAGTCGAAGGATGAGACGGGAGGACATCCATACATAGTTTATATCAGACGAGAAAATAAAATCCTAAAATACCCAAACACAATGAGTACGATGGCACGACCCTCGAGGACGACGATACGATCCTTAAGCACGACGGTACGATCCTCAAGCACGACGGTACGATCCTTAAGCACGACGGTACGATCCTCAAGCACGACGATACGATCCTTGAGGGCGACGGTAGGACCCTTGAGGACGACGGCATGACTTCTGGGTACGGTCAACCTAGCCTTCGACCTAACCTTTACGAGTCTGGTCAAAAGTCAGGCCGCCATACCCATGATTCGTACCGACCCGCTCGTGAGGCTTGGGTACACTGACGACCAGTTTCTAGCCGATCCGTCTACCGGTCTTCCTCAATCAAGGTGGGGCGCGACACAGATACACCCAAGATCGTCCAGAAACAGCTCAACCAAACTCAGCTTGGAACAACACTTTGACAGCTCTGGCAGTGGCAGTAACTGCTGTGTCGGGGAACAAACGACCATATGAACCACCATCTGGCACGGCAGCGGTAACACAACAGCGACCACAGGATCGGCAGTTCATGATGAAAGAAAAGTAAGAGCGGCGCGGTGGCCGGAGCCGAGAGGAGGGGGTGCTGGGAGCAGGCCCACCCGGACTGACCTGGTTTGCCAGATGCCCGCATCATGACAACCGGTCCTTGACCCTGGCCGGGGAAATGTAAAGGCCACTTTTACTCCAACCTGAAGTTTATTGATCCAGGCTGGGCCGCTAGGGGGCGCCAGGTGAGCACGGTCCCCCAACCACCTGCATCACCATAACACAAGGTCCGCCACACCACACATCGTCACCCCATTGAGGAAAAGCTTGTTTAAAGAATATATATATATATATATATATATATATATATATATATATATGAAATGCTTATAACCACAAGGAAAAATGAAAAAGGATAAGTGCCGAGCGCGCTTTCGTATATTACATCACCAAAGGAAACCAAAAAATTTTCCTCGACGTTCTCAGCATATACTTAGACAACGCGCCTCACAGTGAAACAATTTCCCGCGTTTGCACCAGAAAAAGTCAAAGAAATGGCTTCGCGTCCACACTCTAGCTATCATGTATAATGAACTGGAACCAGAGCCCCCTCCAGTTCTGACATATATATACCCTTATAGTCATCCTCTCCATATATCCAAACTATATATACATTCATAATCAACCCATGACCAATTTCTATTGCTCAAGGCTGTGCTACTTCCAGCAGCAAACACACACACACACACACACACACACATATACACACACACACACATTATACACATACACTTGTATGGCGTTTCTTGCGTCAGAGGGATGTGTGTATATGTGAACCTAAGTTCATCCGCGTTAGTAAAAATTGACAAGGCCACGGTCAGCACGGGGCGAGATATTTCCAGTGATGCAGCAAGGGCGAGTCAGGGCTGTTACCATCTCTCTCTCTCTCTCTCTCTCTCTATATATATATATATATATATATATATATATATATAGTTTCTGTGATGGTATGGGCGAAGGGAACATGGCATGGGGTAGGTGGAGGCAGGCAATGAGAGTACAGAGGGTACAAATCCCCGACATAGTAGGGTTTGCCACAGTACATGACACGAGCCATGCATGGTACGCAGGGCATCGGGTGACGTAGTGAATCAAGACGTACACACATGACCGCAATACACACCGGGAGAAGAATAACTCGCCCACCGACCAGAAACACACACACACACACACACACTGCCAAAGAAGAACTCATGGCGATGGTACAGATGCATTATCCAGATTGGTTCTGGTCAACTGGTGGGGAAGGTGGCATCGAGTAAAGAGGCGTGGGCAGTGGAGGCACCATTACCAGCTCTGTCCCACACCTACTGAAGACCCGTGTAGACCTGAGCAACACTAAGGCGCCGCTTTCAACAATACACAAGACTCAGAGTTACGCTGAACTGTATGTCACCATAACAGTGTGGCCAAGTACACTCGCCTTCATCTGATGCTCTACACCACAAGACAGCTAATTCAACTCACCTGAGGAACCCGACATACATCTCATCCTCATGATCACTACGGTAGGACCTTTGAGGAAGACAGTACAACTCCTGTGCCTGACGGTAGGAGCTTAGACTCGACGGTACGACTCTAAACACCAGGACCTTGACCACTGAGTATGATGACCCTTAAAGGACCAGGTCAAACAGAGGTCACACCATCACATTAGGTCAGCAACGTCGTAATCAAGACGTTCACTTTAAATTCTAACAAGAGGCGTCCAGAATATAGTAGAACCCAATATGTCAAACACACATACAACGAACCCCCGGAACAAACCTGCTTTACGGCTCACACAACGTACTGCATAATTACCATATTCCCGCCCGCAGCTGACAACCTCGTGCTTTCCCCTGTAGATCAAGACAGCGTCTCCTCACCACCACGGTTCAGCACAACACTGAGACCAAAGCAGTTCATATTATAACAAGTACGAGTAAGGTTCAGTCCTGTGCAAGACCTTGGACTAGGCCGCACACACCAGAGTGGCCGTAGCTTGGTGCGGTTGGCTGGCACCAACAGGAGACCAATAACGGCCGCCTCCCAGTAATGCGAGGGGCCCCTGTTGCTGCCTCACTTTCTCTCTGGCCTCCGGCCTCCAACCTCTAGGTCTGCATCTAACCTCCAGCCGACTATCACTCCAAATGGTCCAGGCAGACGGTACTGGAGGCAGACCTGTGTTCTTGTTAGCACCATAATGTTTCAATACATCTGCTAGTCACTACAACAATACGAGGCTGTATGACTCTGATACATTAGTGTATAATGTGTGATCCAACAAAACTATGGCCAGGGTTTTACTGGTCCACCCGTGGCGGCCACCTCCTCTCATAACCCAACGTGCGGCACTCATCCCTAAGGCCCGGCGAGTCCCGTGAGGCGGCACGAAGTCTAGAGCGGAGGGAAGGAGAGGGAGGAGGGGGGATACTGGAATCACACAGGAGACCCCCAGTGAGGCTAAGTGGGAGGTGGCGGAGGGAGAGGTACCTTCATACGTGATCCCGTCACGGTTGGCCGGCCTCTTGTAAGGTCATGCAGCTGCTGGGCAGCACTACAGCCTTCACCTCCACCTTACTCCGCTAAATTACACTTTCTTCATCATCCCTTCTCTGCTTTCTTTCACTTTTACTAATACCGAAAACCTTCAAGATCTAAACCACGTCACCTGAGCTTCGTGTACGTCTACCTGAAGTCATCACCACTTTGGATACAGCGTACGACGACTACAGAGTCATTACTCGCTCGTTAACACAAGTGCAGGACGTCTCAACCAGAACACTACGGATTACGGTACGGCTAAACACAGCAGAGGGGCATATATAGAAAACGTGCATGGAAACAAGAAACAGACAAGCCACTCTGGCGATGACCGTGACCCGCGTGGCCAGGTTCGACACGGGAGAGCTAGCGTGAGCACCTGCTGCAGAAGGAGAGCCTCTGCTCCAGTCCCACAGTGCTCCCTCAGGAGTAGTCGCCGGCGTTGTTGTTAGCTGGCCAGGTAGTGGCCCGGCACGGGTCCTGGTGTTAATGAGGGTGCGATGGGTTTGGCCTGATCCTTATGGGCCTGGTCATATCCATCATCATTACATCTATTAGTATCAAGACCCCCATGTCAGGTCCATAACCTGGCTAACCCAACAACAACATCGGCGACTACCCCTAAGGATACACTGCCAGGGGACTGGTCCACCCAGACCCTTCCGAAGAAGCAAGTGTTCCCAAGATCTCCCAGTGCTGGGTCAGCTTTAGTCCACTCCACTCCCTCACGTGGACCACTCACATTAATACGTCAGAAGCGTAAATGTCAAGGCAAGATTGGGGAAGACGCAAACCATGAATGAAACAACTTGTGCGTAATTACCTATTCATAACGCAAGCGGAGGAAGTTTTACACTCTTGGGAGCCCCATCCCTTGAACATTCTCTGCTCATACAACTGAAAATTTATGTACGCTGTCTGCATCAACCATGTTCTCCATCATTATATGTGGTGGGTGTCCTTCCTCATTTTCTTTACAGGTTTCTTGCTTAATTTCATGTTATGTTCTCTGGGTGCTCCATCCCTACATCTCTCGACGAACTGTCCACAGTCAACATCATCTGTTTCTCAAAAAACGTTTGGGGTCGGGTCACCCCTCGATCTTCTCTATGTTTGGCCTCTAATCTCTCCCTGTCACTCCGTCTCTTAATTCTGGTACCATCTCTGTTGCCCTACCCTGGACTTTATTATCTTTTTGTGCTTCTATAGGTGAGGTGACCAAACTTCAGAGGCATATACTAGTCTTGGCCTTCTGGAGGATATATGAACAGCTGGCTGAATAATTTCTTATCCATGAACTTGAATGCTATTCTAATATTTGTGGGTAGACAGCTGGTGTGTGTGTGTGTGTGTGTGTGTGTGTGTGTGTGTGTGTGTGTGTTAATACTATTTGTGATTCCTATTAATGTCTTATGGGATGGGAGTTTTACACTCGTGCTGCCCAGTCTCAACCTTGTATATATGTAACATGTCTTTACTCCCACGCATATATGTATGAATGTACACACTCACAATACCCTAGCATAAACCAGGTACCCAGTCTATCGACCAGCCTAGAGTGGAGGATGAAAAAGCTGGGTGGACTGTGGACCGGCCTCCACGACCTGGATTCGAACCTTTGCGGGATTGATCCCAGGCGGCCCGTGCATGCGTGACGGTCAGTAAAGCTAACCGCTACACCACGGACGTCCGTGTGTGGGAGAGAGAGATGGCCGGGGCTGGGGTAGGTGGTAGAGGCGTAACTGGTGGAGATGTAGTTGCTGGGGCTACAACTGGTACAGGTGGACATTATTCCCTTGGAAGAGTGCAATTTATGTCCCGCGCTCGCCGGGTGGTGTTATAAATCATCCACTTCCTAGTTCTAAGGTGATTTCTCAAGTATTCTACCTCCAGAGTTCGGTCTTCAGACCTTATCATGCTTCCGGTGGTCATCTAACCCCAAAGTCCGGTCTGGGACACCTGACTTGCCTACGATGGTTTCCCGGGTGTTTCACCGCCTAAGGGTAGGTCTCAGACAAAGCTATCGACCACTTCAGCATAGGTAACGAGAAAGGCTAACAGTAGGTTGATACCAGACACTTCAAACATTTTAAGAAACGAGGGAGTGGTCGACGAAGGCACCGGACAAGACCATACGGCAGCATGACGAGGACGGTCGTCGCCCACCCCTGCGACAGATGGCAAGAGGAGCAGGGGTAGAATGGCATCCCCTAACGGGACAAGGGAAGGCAGGTAGCGGTGGGTAGGGAAACACCAGCTGCCGGGTTCCCACGTTGCTTCCTCCCCCCCAACTCCGCTCTGCTCGGCGGGTCGCGCGCGGGTCTCACCGCTACACCGACTCTTTTAACACCACAGCCACAACAAACACGTGAGCAGCCACCCACGTCAAGAGCTTTACATCTTCAGATTTAACCCACCAGAAGTATTTTTCTTCGATTTCCTTTAAGCTTAGCTGCAGCGTACATCTGGATTGACCTTTTGTGATGAGATGCATAAAAAGACTTTTATCATTACCAGACATTATTTCGTGGCACAAGTGTACATGAGACTGATCTCAGAGCCAGTCTATCATAGTGACAGGGGCTGGGATATCCGAACACTGACACAACATACACTTCCCACAGTACTGACACACACGTACATTAAAAAAGACACATCCTAAACCAGGCTAATACAGAAGGTTGTGTCAGCTGATGCATCACGCTGCCCAGGAGAGTTGTGGTGTTTTGAATTACGTATTTCATTGCCACAATGCCCCTGCACGGTACGGACAGTCCTGTCTCTCACAAATGCTCCACAGTTAAGATAAAATCCTTAAGCTCTACAAAAAAGATAAAAAAAAAAAAAACTATATCATTAATGTAAACTTCATGAAGGTCTTGAACAAATGTGATCAGCAGTGACGTTGTATCAATACCTTTCAGTCCAAACCCGTCCCTGAGAATAAGTCGACCCAACAAACTCCTCTTTTAAAACCACGGTCTTCCAACACTTACGTCTGACAGTGACAGCAGCACAACCCACCTAGGGATCCTTCCTTCTCTGCTGACGACAAACCATAATATATTCTTAAGGCAGTCCTGTCTGCATGAGGACGCCAGAAACCTGTAAACACATGTAGATATAACATTCCAGTGACCGCCAAAAAATAACTCGTTAAAAAATAAAATCAAAATTTAGGAGGAAGAAGAAACAATCACTTTACAAGTCAAACACTGGAAGGAAACGAGGCTGTCCACAACACAAAGCAGACACGTCAAACATCTGGGCGTGATGCTCTCCGGCGACCTCACCAATGGAGAACACAACAAAGAAACTGTCGAGTCTGCGACGATGATGATGATGGTGATGGCGATAGGCTGCCAACTGACAACTCTTCAACATCAAAGCCTCAAGGTTACTCTTGAGGCCATCCACATCCCAGACTCTGCCCCGAGTGGAACACTCTTCTCTCTTAACACTACAGACGTTGGAAAAAAAATCTGCCAAGCTAGATTACAGTGTAACGAAACCAATTCCACCAGTTTTATTGGCTACAGTTATTCGAGACGAGCATCCTAAAGTTGTGTTCATTAAAAAGCGGACGCGTGACATTAAACAACTCCTATACCGGCTTGTCACTAACCTACATATGAGGATAATTCCTTGGTGCAATTACTGATCTGAATACATCTGCCGAAGAGAACAAGAAAAATTACACTAATGTCGGGGGTCCATGTCTGCTGAACTTAATGCCGGGCAATGCCAACAACACTCCAGAATGACAAACTGGACTTAAAAATAATCTGGACAAGTTAGCAGACCAGCCTGATTAATGAATATAGAAATGAGACCTGCTGGAAGAAACAGCCAGGCCGATCAGGCCAGCGCCAGGGAAGCTTCACCACAGACCAAGCTACGGGGTTAGAGACAGCCCTAACACCGTAGGGCATACAGGTGTGAAGGTAAAGAAACTTTGTCTCATGATCCTGGCGGTGACTGATCTCTAGGGCCGTGTCTAACTGAGGCAGGCAGAGCACTTGTAACTGACGAACGCACCTGCAGCACACGGGTGTGTTATGCCCCCCTGGCCGCATGCCCCTCTGGTCTCTAGTTCTCTCGATCCAGACCCAGACGCACCGCAGCGGACACACCTGTGTTATGAGCGGCAACTCAGCCCCTTGAGCAAGACTATACGGAAACCCGGAGCACGACGGTCCGACCCTTACGTATGATCCCCTGGCCTCTGACCCTCTAAGAGAGCCGTGCCGTTGAGAGCTCAAGGGTCATGCCGTCGTGCTCAAGAGGGGGTCGTGCCTTTCGTGCTCATGGCGTTAAGCTGGGTCAAGCCTCCTGGTGGGGTGGGGGGAGGGAGAGAGGTGCCGCCTCCCAGAATAGAAAAGATTGTTATGATACTGCACGAGGCGTGAAGGTTTGGCCACACAATATAGTCCGTCACCAGTCCAGCACCTCCTCCCTCACCACACACGCCTGCCTGCCCGCCCGACTCCCTCCCTTACCCTCACAACCTGGGATTTACAACACACGTACATGTGTTCTCTTTCTCTCTCTCTCTCTCTCTCTCTCTCACGTGGAAGGTACCGGCAGGAAGGTAAGTACAAACACACACAAACACACCTGAGTGTCAATATCATGCACCTCTTCACTATGCATAACCAGCAGAGACATGATCCGGACTTTCATATGCACGATCAGACACTGGTCCATATAACGAACGTATGACCGAACACACTATATATATACCACAGACTTCCCTAGATACCGACGAAGGCTATAAATCTTATAAATAGTACAAGTTTTATATAATACCTCTACCCTAACGAAGAAATGAACACACACGTACACCGCAGAAAATCACCACATGTGAGCATTCCTAAGGCGATGTCTACATCCGACAACGAAAGCGTTGAATTCGTCGTAGTAAAAATAACATGAGCATTCAGTATATCGCTTAAGAAACATCATCAGCGTTCAAAATATTGCGAAACAAACAGCACAAGCGTTCAACATAACGCGAAAGAAACTTCGCAGAAGAATCACATAAAACACTGAGTATGTCACGGAGGAAACATGAGCCCGGAGTATGTCGCGGAGGAAAGTTACGGGAGTGTTGGATACATCGGTAAGGGATCCTTGGGTTGCTTTCAATAATACGTCGGGGGAAATGCAGCGTCGATACCAAGACGACAAACATACCCGTTAAACTGCCGGAGGTGCACAGCTTCTGCTGGAATTATTACTGGTGGGCGGCCAGCCTAGGTCACCGTCAGCAGCCGGAATCAAGTTCAGCAGCGACATACTACGTAAATTTCAACGTTCAAATACTGCGTCTTTCAATATGGATGTATGTAACTGACCTACAACGATTGATCTAACTTGGCTGGCTCTGGGATAGTGATGACGATCATCTCTCATGGGGTCCAGCCCGCTTGGTGTGATATTGACAAGTGAGGGTGTCATCATACACCAGACGTTCCCATGGCTGTTCCAAGTGTGACCAGAACCCAGGTATCTGGGGGGGGGGGTGCCCTTGCTGCTGTTACCTCACATGTGTGTACCAGGTGACGGATGCGGTGCAGGTGTGGTACACCAGCTGCTCTCTCTCTCTCTCTCTCTCTCTCTCTCTCTCTCTCTCTCTCTCTCTCTCTCTCTGTGTTTGTGGCTCCCCACAAAGCTCAGAAAGCCGACCACGTCCACTAGGCGGGACCAAATGTCATAAAGTGCAGTGATGTTGTGTATGTCTATGAGGGGAGAGTACGAGGCAATTGAGCACTAAGCGTTCAGTGCCGTCACTGTGGGTATTTGAAACGTGGGCATGAAGGGTCTTGAGGTATGATGAATCGGTGTTTGTAGCCGTGTCAAGATGGGTGAAGTCCTGAGCGTAAACGAGAGAGTGTAACTCTTGTATGTCTGGGGAGGGCGGTTTCAGATGGAGAAGTGTTTAAGATCGCGATGGCAAGGCTGTTCTACACTTGGGTATTTTCGGTATGCTTACGTTTTATCACTGTGTGTTTGCTGGGGATGGATGGATCTGTAAGTATAGAATGCTGAAGAGTGAAGCAGAGATAAACTTTTAGTTTTTACTTGGAGGCTGCAGGTTAGTTATTGGAGTGGCTGGGAGGGAGTGGCCTACTGTTGTTGCAAAAAGATAAGTGCCGAGCATATTGAGGTGGGACTCAATTAGATTTTGATTTGTTGTGTACGTGTTGAGTGTTCGTGTTTGTCAGGCAGCCAATGACTGCTCTGTTTTGTGTTGTTTTGTAGCTTTGTTATATTTGTTGTTAATAGAACTGACGACCAAGTAGGTCAGGTGAAGTATAGGGTGGAACGATATATATATATATATATATATATATATATATATATATATATATATATATATATATATATATATATGTGTGTGTGT
>JAYMFT010363806.1:0-22546 GCA_038088735.1 Panulirus argus
ACAATTGTCTCGATGCGTGATGTCTTCCGTTCCTTGATTGTGCAGTAGCATAAGTATCTTGTCATTTCTGAGTCTTGTCAAAACTTATACATCCCCTTACACACACACACACACACACACACACACACACACACACACACACACACACACACACACACACACATTGTAAATAATGTGTCAGCTGTTATGAGAAGCCGTGTTATCAAAATTCCTACCCAGCAATGAATGAGCAGTACAGAACCTGATTTATATGTTTCATTTAAGGTTTAATAATGTAAGCTAACTTCTGTGTCTTACCTGAGGTTTAATAATGTAAACTAACTTCTCCGTGTTTTACCAAAGGTTTAATAATGAAGGCTAACTTCATCTCTCGTGAAGTGTTCAACGTGTAATGATAGAATTGTTCATGGCAAGATAGCTACATGAAATTAAAAATCTCTATATCAATGGTAAACTTTTGTTTTTTCTTTACTTTTTTTTATTTTTTTATTTTTTTGCTTTTTACGTGGGAGGCTCCAGCCTGAAATATGCACAAAACTTTTAAACGTAAAAGGAGGACTAGATTTTTCTTTTCTGTGGATAGGTAAAAAATTTGTATCATACAAAAAGCTATGCAAGTCCTTTTTAGTCGAAATAAAATCCACGAATTTTAAACGTCAGATTATAACACTAGCATATTCCATCACGAATAATCATTTTCCGTGATTTTTTTTCTTTTTTTTTAACACCAGACTGACTTTCACAGTATTTCCAAGGCAGCGTCAGGAACTAACGATCGTGCATTGGATGAAAAAAAAAAAAGTATATTTTCTCGCTTCACTCCTTCCTCATTTTCCTACTTTTAGAAAGTTGTAATACGGGAGGGGAGTATTTCCACCGCACTCCCTGCTCCCGCCCCTCGTAGCCGACACTGAGGAGATACGTGGACAGCATCCTGTCTCTCCTGTCCCCAGGGAAATACCAACGAAGAAACCGATTTCTGCTAGACGCACTGGTCCATGGATCCGATTCCGTGAATCCTTTGCGAAGCGAATAAATCCGTAGCCCATAGATGTATTCCGAGCACCACACTCCCCGGATTTTGTCCTCGAACGAAAGCGACAGGATCACTCCCTTAACAAAAACCTCACTACTGTTACACAGGTCTCTTGTATCCCTGACCCGCTGTACTGCGTTAACAGAAGACTGTAATTATCTGTATCTCACCCCCCTCTCACCCCCATGCCTAGCAGCCTCAAAACACGAACGTATATTATGTAATCACGTGGAAAAGACAAGTTTGTTTTCTGTTCAACTTCAGTAACATGATAAGAGTATTTTCCATTCAGGGGAAATAATGCAAGAGATTATTATGTAATGTGGAGGAAAATAAGAAATTTCCAACGTATGTTCTAAAAATAACACAAAATGTATTCTTTCATTTACGGGAATAATACGCAAATCCATTTCATAATCTGGTTGTAAAGATAAATAAACCGATTATAAAACTTCGTGAAAGTATGAAAAGGATTTTCAATTATAACCGTACACGCAAGAACACTTAACAATACAACGTTGCGTGTTAAAATATACCGAAAAATGCAAAATTATTTATCCATACACATTTTTAAAAGCAGAGATTCACAGTCTCTCAAGTGGGTCGTACGAATCAAACCCCACAGAATGATTCAACCCAACAGAACAATTCCGTTTATCCCCGACGGGTGTTTACTTCCGTTAACGCCACGCCCTTGGCCAACGGCAATGTTTAAGTGGTACAACAGACGTAAATAGCCATCACACGGTACAACGGTAAGAGCTGACACTCATCATTCACAGACCTATACAGTCCCGCTTCTTATGGCAATCACAAGCCTATACAACCCCACTTCTTCTTGTATTCAGAGACCTACACACAGTCACGCTTCTCATGGTATTCACAGACCTACTATGGTGTACGGCCGACCTCTGAGGTCGGTGGCATGACTCGGGCGACTCCCAGTATCGATTAGCTCTTGTGCCTGGGGCCCCCAGCAACACACGGCTGGACGAAACACAAACCTGGGAGCATCATAAATCTGGGAGCATAACAAAAAACATAAATGCCTAGAAGCAACACAAAGTTGTGGGAGGCGAAAACAGGCGAAGGGAGGTTGAGGGTTTGGGTTGTGGAGGGTGGCACTAGTTAACCGAACGAATGCCACATCCGTAGCTGGCTGGCGAGAGATGTGTCAGAGATCCTCGCCTCGTGTGTGGGGAAGAAGGTCCACACCACAACACACCACACTGCACCACATACCCTCAAGGCCCCAACACCACTCCACAACCACACCACAACGGCCACACCACGAGCTCCCCAACCACTGAAGCAGGTGGCCTTGTCACAGACCATAAGGTCTCCTGTTATCTGCCCCTTCCCATAAGCTCCCATGTACAACCACAACACCAAACACGCCCCAACCACACCTCAAACTCCACAACCACACCACCGCTGCCCCACAAGCACAACACTGGCACTCACAGCAAACACTTGTAATTCATACACCAACATTTTTCTTCACATAAATCATCTCGTGTTACAACTTCAAACTACAAATTTTACATAAATCTATATATCATCAGATAAACAACAGACTGCCAGGAAAACATATAACTAACTCGGGAAATATGAAACAGAAACTCTGTCGAATAAAAAAAAAAGAATAATACCTCTCTAGTTTATTTATAGAATTTGCCAGGTGATGACCTCGCCAAAAAATTCCGTGGCTGTCTGTTCACATGTATGCAAGAACAACCCTTCTGGCGATGAAGAGAGAATGTGTGTGTGTGTGTGTGTGTGTGTGTATGCGCGTGTGTGTCTCACAGATACAAAGCATCATATCCTCTCACATATCAAGCAAACCCACAAAAAATAGACTATCAGCACAAACACGTGACGAGCAGATGATACTGCACAGAGGCAGGCTGGGCCAGGTCGAGAGAGAGAGAGAGAGAGAGAGAGAGAGAGAGAGAGAGAGAGAGAGACGCAGGCAGGATTAAAATGACTTCCTCCTTCGTCAGAGCAAGCACACGACCACCACACGGCTCCCCGAGGGCCTCAACAAACGTTCTATCTCTCGTCTGTTCTCACCCACCGTACCCACACAATCTGCATGGCTTCTCTAACCCGGAATCGACAGACTGCCTGCACCGCCATCGGAATGACTCTCCTCCATATGTCCGGGTATCTTAACCTTTCCTATCCTTGAGGACGCTCTGACCCTGTGATCTCCATGGTACAATCTACCTTCGCTTAGCCCATGTGTGCCTTAACCCCACCATGTGCATAAATGCTTCAGCTCACCCATCTACACTCTAATGCTCTTTTCTTTGTGGGCACCTTAACCTCCGCTGTTTATATGGATACTTTAACCCTTCCATCTTCACAGGTTGGCCAATGTAAAACCAGTGTTAAATACGTATCTTAAGTTCAATTAAACCAGTGCCAACTAAAAATCTTCAGTTCTATTAACGTACAGAGAAATGCTAGAAGGACTCGTATCGCGGAAGCAAAACAGGAGAGAATAATACACCAGATGGCAAGAGGTAATAAGAAAAAGACTACAGTTTGTTTGCCACAAAGGACGAAGGCAGGAGAGAGTAACACAAAAAGTTAAACAGAGATTTACAGACACAGTTGGAAGAGCAAGAGCAAAGCTGTGATGGAACACTGAGTAGCGGTCGGAGAATATGGACAGCACACACGAGATGAGGCTTTAGTGTTACAACAATGGAGCGAGAGAAAGAGCCAGCGAACGTGAAAAATGAAGGAGAGAGAGAGGACTGGAGGATACCCACTATACCTCATAAGATACGGGGGAGACACCTTGAAAGGGTAAATTGCAAGTGTGGACGATAAAGCCAAAGTGGGGGTTTCGGGAAGATAAGCTGTGGCACAGACCCAGGGAATACAGGAAACAGAGAGGTTCTCTAACATATGACAAGACACTATCAAAATAAAACACACGTCCAAGATGAATGGAAAAAGCTACGAATACATTGTAACAGTGATAAACGCTTCAGAAGGAACGCTAGAATAATAAGTATAGTATCTTAAACACATCAGCATCTGACGACGTGTGTCTGGAGCCAACAATCGTCCTGAATATATACGGGCTTTAAGGACAACGCGTCCAAACATTATATTCATACAAATGATGTACATACACACGTTCCCAAGTGCACTTTCGTGTCATGATCACATATCGGTCACGGACAAACCTTTGCTAAGGCCGAGCCTTAAAAGAAATACAATACACGAAAAAAAATACTCTGTGACTTCTACAAGAAGCGGAAAGCCTTCCCTTCTCTACGGGGAGCGAGCCGTAGCAAACAAATGAGACCCCGAGGAAAAGATCGTCATCATCCACAACTCGTGATCCAGACATTGGTGGGGAGGGGGTGTAGTTTGACAAGGCGTCAAACTTGTTCAGACGTGGAGGTGATCATGTTGCCGCTGGTAACACTGGCTGGGTTAGGGCGGAGGAAACACCCAGCGACTGTGTCTGCCAGCCAACCACTGCCTGACTCACTCACCACAACAATACACATTACGGGTCACACATCCAGCGCCACCTGTCTCCTGCTGCAACACTTCTAGGACTTATGTCAGGCCTTCCCCACGTAAACACGACCAACGAACGCTCCGTGACTCAAGCCAACCACCCCACCCCGCCTCCCTCCAACCCCGTCAACACATGCAACACCATGTGACTCAGGCCAGACGTCTTCCCAGCCCCCTCCCCCTTGGTCAACTCAAGCAACACTCCAGGAACCATCAAGACAATGCAATCACATCCGTAAACCGTCTTCCGACCCTGAGTACAGGTGTTCACTGTCCCATGTGTTTGTTGCCCTTTGTTATTCTCCTTCTTTGAACATGATTGAGCAACGTTGAGAAGCAAAGTGATTGTGCATATCTACGTACAGATGTAACAAATTATCTTACTGAACTTTTAAAAATGTAAGAATAAGAGTAAAGGATAAAGGATACGAGATATTTTCTTCCTCAAAACTTAACCTTAAAAATTTAGTTATTTACCAATAAATATCTTTACAGTACAGACTGAAAACAGGTGTTCATGCCGTAAAAATAAAAGAATAAAAAGTCATGGCCATAAGAACACTAACATCAACAGGGCGGTTGATATGCAAAAAGATTACCGAAACTACAGGCTAAAAGTGAACATTTGAGGCATACAGTAAAACAATCAAATCCGTCGCTGGCAGCATCAGCTGCTGGTGTGGAACTGTACCAATGCCTGGCGACCTTGTAAGCCAGCACACACACACACACACACACAACACCCTAAACAATGAACGTTCCCTTAGTTTTTTAAGACGTCAAATAATATGCTATATTTTGCTCATATTTTGGCATTTAACTTTACATTATACGTGAAAATAATTAATCAAACCTTTCCTAGTTAAATCAACTAACCTAAACACCTATTCTACCTTAAAATAACCTAATTTAAGAACTTTCACGAGGTCACACCAACTGAACTCTGAAGATCAAGTCGAGGGAGAACTAACCTTTGTTTATGACAAGGGGAACGAGAAACGGAAGCCACGACGTCACAATGAATTATAACGTCACAAGTCGGTCATGACGTCACAGGGGGAGACACCACTCAAAAGCCAGCCAGAAACAACACTGCCTCCTCCCTCCCCCTCAACCCCCACAACAATTAAGCCTAGCAGAGCTGCTAATGGGTCATAATCCACAGAAAGCAATTGGGTCTTGTGTTAAAACCTTAGTGCACCATACACACACACACACACACACACACACACACACACACACACACACACACACACGTAGGCATCAGTGCCAAAAGGGTACATTGGTTGTTTCTTGTCCTGTTAACATTAAAAAAAAACTCCCTGTTATCTTGCATTTTGGAAGATGAAGAAACTAGTAATCAAATACACATCCTCAAGCCTAAAGAAGTATGTGTGTGTGTGTGTGTGTGTGTGTACGCACACCTGGTACTGATCAGTGGCATACATGCTCACATCAAGGTCAAGCCTGGTAGGAGAAAAAAATATATATATATCTACATATTCCCAAGCATACTACCCACGTATTCCACCACACGCATGGCCTTCAGATACACATTTCCCAGGATGATTCTTATACTTCACAGTCATGTACGATAAGATGTGTCATGTGGTATGTTTACGTACCGAAGAGCATGTGCTTGGGAATGGCAACTCGGATTTTCATATCATTCGGCAATGAAAGAGGAGTCTTGATCACGTATTAAAAACCATATTTAGCTTCTGTTATAATACAGTATCTAATAGAATAAGAGAAGGCTTATTTATAAATCTTCACTTCAGAACACCAAATACATAACACAACATTTATTTTATTAGTATTTACACGTTCTTTACATTCAATAAACGAATGTAAACATACTGATAATCCACCTTTTCTTTTTTTCCCCTCCCTTTCACACCCACCTCGTTAGCTGCATTCAGGATACGCTGGGAATACAACAGCCATTTATGATATAACCGGACAATACAACTGGCCACCATGACAAAATGACACAGGAAGGGCCAGGGAAATAATTAGGGAAACTCTGACTGGCGGAAGGCCGGACATGGACGGGCTGAAGGTCTGTCCATCCATTAGCTTTGTTTGACACTAAAACCCTCTCAGCACGGCGGTACGACCCTTAAGCAAAATGGCACGACCCTTGAGTGTGATGATACGGCCCTTGAGCACAATGGTACACCCTTAAGTGTAATGGTATGACCCTTGGGCACAACAGTATGACCCTTAGGTGTGATGGCCTGGCCTTTGACGAACTTCTCCTTTAAAGTGTCAGGTTAAAGGTCAAGCCATCATATGAACTCAATGGTCGTACCGTCGTACTCAATAAGTAAGCATAACAACAACTACTGAGTCTGTGTGCATTTCACCCTTATTACAAGCCCAGCAACCAGGTATACCAAACTGTTACGAGACGTACAACTAGCTCCACCTTCTGTTACAAGTCTAACAACGAGCTACATCCCCTGTTACAAGTCCAGCAACTAGCTACACACCCCTGCTACAAGTCCAACAAAGACCTGCACCTCCATTACACACCCTCGTTCAGTCCAAGAACTCCCATGCGCCGCTAGAGGGGCTATGGAGCTGCATACAAATGGCCAGCAGGTCTCCCAAGGCGCAGGGACCCGTGAGATCAGCATTTCATATTCACGTCCTGTGAAGCGCCTGTTTACGATCAGTATCTACATGTTATACAACTGTAGCGGGGAGGAGAAGTGGGGGCAAGGGCAGGCTGGGTGGGGGGTACCGTGTATACAATTTCGCTTAAATATCCCTCCATTTGCGAGTCGACATAATGTGGCAGAACGAACTGAGAGAACGTCTTTCTCCTCTTGTTCAAACGGAACGAAGGTTTGAGTTCGGGACATCCAAGAGTCATCTTGGAGCACCATGATCATGCCACGGCACTGGACTGTTCCGAAGAGAGAAAAGTAAACTTCCCGAGCACGGGACACTGAGAGGGATTACTCTCAGTACTCAGTTCTACAACAGCAGTCAAATAAAGTGAGAAATGAAAACAAGTTGCTGTCAATCGCAACCTCAGATAAACTTACCATCGTCCGTACCCTAAGATACAGACAGAGCTGTCATCAACCATAACCTTGGATACAGCTGGTCGTCGATCGTGCCCTCGGATAAAGTTAATGACGATAATATCCTCGGATAACAGTAGAAGCGGACAAGTGTTCCCAAAAGAAGTTTATGGTGAACAAAAACTGGAAGGCAAGCCATATAAAAAGAAAACACCTTCCTGGGGCACAAACACATTCCATACAGGCACCAAACACCTTCCATGCAGGAACCAAAGACATCCTAGACTGGAAAATCAAACACAAAAAATAAACTGGAACAAGGACTCCCGAGCTGTCAGTCAGTAAGCGAAGGAAACAAGTGGCGGAGAGGAGGAGGAAGCGGATGGAGAACCACCCCCTCTTCACCTCCCACCTCCCCCACTCCTACTCCAAAGCGAAGACAGACAGAGACTGGGAGAGGAAATTGAAACCACTGAGAAAACCCTGGAGACATAAGAAAAAAAAAAAACAGCGACTCCGGGAGGAACAAAGAGCTATTCGAGCATCAAGCAAACCCTAAACACCGCTTCTCCAGAGCAAAGGAGAACATTTAGTACAGTTCCTTTTTGAACTTCCCAAAAAAATAAACACCTAAAATGTACAAAAAAGCAGTTCATTGTAATAAAAAATCAAATAACCTCCTCGACTGAAAGTGTCCATCATACCCAAGGGCTGTTCCATCGTCCTCAAAAGTTGTCGCACCACAGGCGTGTTCTTTGATCAAGGGAGCAGGACTGTCGTGCTCACTGAAACACAACAAGGGAAACGACCCAAGCAGCAAGGCTGATGGATGTATGATAAGCTAAGTAATGTTTCCAAAAATCCTCGTCGCCCACCGGAGCACGACTAACGACGGCAATGTTCAAAGCACTTACCTCCTCCTGCGTCATAATCATCTGTGCTCACTGCACCACAAAACTCCAGAGAGAAATTACAAGGTTCGGAATTATCAGGCGAGAACTCTGACTGCCCCACATCGATTCAGCAAATCATCAACGTAAACAATTCAAAACTTAACAATACATTAGATGTCAAATTATCTACGTAAACATATTAAAACTTTAGCAATACTTTAAAAGGCAGACAGAGATATAAACTAAGGTATACAGTGAGAATAAACATAGTCTAAAACAAAGCATAGTTCTTACCCAGTACACAATACAGCTCTCTTACTGCAACGAAAGGCTTTGTAAATTCAGTGTAAACCAGCAGTATTAAATAAGATTTTATTTGGCAAAACAGCTTATGTGTCTGAGTCCCACATCTGTTTACCCAATACCAGCAAATATCAGGGCCATCGTGTCAAGATCTCTTGAAAAATAACTGGAAAGTGTACCATCCTAGCTCAGTTGCTTTCATAAGCATGTGGGCTGCGGCATCCAACAGCCTGGTCCATCAAGCCCTCAGCGGGGAAGCTTGATCGCAGACACAGCTGCAAAGGTGAAGGCAAGCCTTAAAATACTGTGAAGTGTAGTGGTGATGGTGGTAGGGGTGGTCATGATTGTAACGGGAGCAGGAGCAGGAGGAAGAAGAAGAAGACTGAGGAGGAGGAGGAGGAGGAGGAGGAGGAGAAGACCAGGTTGCTCATGGCAACACAGCCTTGCTTCATGACACACTCCACTTAACCCACAACCCACTCCAAACTTTTTCCCCAAGCATTTCCTAAAACTTTAATAAAACAGTAACTTCCCTGATCATTTACAAGAAAATGTCGTAAAAATGCGAAATAAAAACAAATATAAAGATATACCATTATAGCACTAGGGACAACAAAGACCCCAACGACACAGCCATAGAGGACTGGAAGGTAGCAATAAAACCGTAGAAGGTGAAGCAGCCCTGCTAGCTGGTACAGGTTCTGGCACCTACCTGAGAGGCAAAAACAAAACTACACCTCATAAAGGCTATGATCCTTCCCTACTGACCTACTATACAACGCCCACACACCTCGCATCCAAATCACGCGTACGCTGAAGCCAAGGAGGATACGTTATAAGGCTGTATGATTCGTCCCAAACAGAACATAATCCCAAAACAAATATATCGAAGAGTAATAACATCAACTTTAACCAGAAGTCAAAATCATCGATTAAATCACGGGAAGCAGCGCAGAAAAAAAAAGTGTGGCAGATACTAGGAGACGATGGAGACTCAAGCCACAGTCATAACCATGACCTCGACTCGTAAAACAACAGAATACACCAGGTTTCCTACGAAGCCACAGAGTCTACTGGGAGAGACCCCAGTCATCCACTGGTACACACAATGAACAACGGACGCTTGGCCTCGCCTTGGCAATTTTCAACCTTAAACAACAAACAAAATCACTACACATATGTACACACCCAAGTCTGCCGGGGGGCAAATAAAAAAGGCACCAAAAATACACATCCAGGGAACCACCCACTCATTATAGTAATGCCAACACAACACATCTGTACTCTATGTAACATACTACCTGTACTTTTTACACCTCTGTACCTGACCATGTTAAACCCCTTCCTCTTTCCTCTCTCAACCACCACAAAAAACAAAAACTAAACCGAAGCGCCCCAGACCCGAGTCCCCCACACCATTGCACTCCAGCTAGACTATACTAGAGCTCTCAGACCGCAATGCCCCAGACCAGATCCCCCCTTAGACCACAGTCCCTTGATCACATACAAAGACCAGAGCCCCTTAACCACTGTGCCCCAGAGCAGTCCCCCAAGAACACAGCATCCCAGACCAGCGTCAGACTACTGTGACCCAGTCCAGCGTCAACAAAAGGTGCCGACGCTTCCTAACCGACAACTGCTGGAGTGTTCGGACCGCGACGTACTGTTTATATCCCACAGACTTACGTAAGGCACATCAAGCTGGATGGAGATGGTTTGGGTGGGGGTCACTCCAAGGGCGGTGGTACTGGTGTGTTACTATCTACGGGGAGAGGAGGAAGGGGGGGGGGGTAGGTAGTGTACGTTGACCCACTGGGGCGGGAGGCACAAGTCTGTCTGGGAGAGAAGGGCAACTATTTTCAGCTGTAATTGGTGAGTGAGACTAATGGTGTGGACCCCCGGGGGTGGCTTTAGTCCAGCCCGAGGCGTCGTCTGGCTCTTGAGTGTGGACCCCTCAGACAAGTACCAGGCCGTGGTACAATAGCCAGATCCCGGTACCATAACTTGATCCAGGTACCATAACCTGATTCCGGTACCATAACCAGATCCTGGTACCATAACCAGGAGCTTGGGAAGAATACCGGGCCAGGTAAAGACACAAAGACCCTTACTGGGGCAGCCACTAATTAAGGGACTAACCCACTTGCTACAAGAAACACGAGCTGTGGTGGCCTCCTACAGACAAGACGCCTCCTAAGGGATGAGGCTAAAGGATCCACCTGCTGCTAAGAAACGCTAACAGTGAGATAATAAGATAAATCTACGCGGGGTCACCTGCTGTGGGAAGAAAATACGAGTGAAAGAGGTTGAATCTTTAAAAAAAAAAAAAAACAACCACAAAAACATCTAATGACCAAACTGAAATGGCTGACTAAAGATCAGAGATGCATAAAATAGGAGATGAGGCAACTACTCTAGAGACTTGTAATTATCGGGCCGACTGCTGAACCGCGTGACCGTTTCTATACGATCCTTAAGCACGTCAAGCACGACTCTTGGATATGATGGCCATCTAACCTTTAACCCGACTTTCGGGTCAGGTAGGTCCAACGTCACGCCATCGTGCTCACGGGTCGTACCACAACGCTCAAGTATCGTTCGTACTCTCGTGTCAAGTGGTTAAAATTCTTCCCTAGCGTCGGACCCGCAAGTAATCATTTCAATAATGCTACGTGATTCACAAATCCTTTGTCTAAGCCTTTGGATTCAATTCGCGTATCACCGTTCTCTGTTCTCTTCCGTCCCTCAAGGATTTAAACACAGGTGGCAAGTCTGCAGACAGGCTGTCGCCTCGGGAAAGAAGTTCCCGGCATGATCTAGGAGTGGCAGTGATGCCCGGACCCATCTAACACCTTCTTTGTGTCTGTTCGCTTCAGGCAGCAGCCGCCCACAGAAGTACTATACCGTCCGGACTTGGGACTGCTAAAGAGGCGTCCGAAACTATTACATTCTCCGACTCTACATTTCTGTCTTACTTTGTCATATCAACCTATGAAACTAGTCACACAATCTCCCTGCACGTTATACACACCTCTCCTATTTGTCACTTTCTGTCTTCACACTTTCTAACCTTCCTTATATTTACTGTAAATTACACCGACTCTTAATATTGTAGAGAGCAAAATAATTTCATATTTACGTGTATCACAGCTATTTCATTCATGGTCTGGCCTCGATATGGACTATGCTGCACCGAGTGCCTTCGACAATACATTATTTAATAGGCTCCCGAGCTGCCTTTGTTAATCAAACTATTACCTTTAACTCCATCCTCATTCACGTAACACAATCTTCGAGAATCAATGTGCAAAACCTGGGGTCACCTCCTCCAACCCTAGCCCAGCGGGCTGGTTTGTAAAAGGAGGGAGCGACCAAATCCCCTTGCACGGGGCTTGTTCTCTCTCCCATTATTTTTGCACTCACGAGCATCGATCCCCAATTACGTTCTCCTCTCCCAACACTACTACGCATCGCATTCATAATTCAGGTACTCTGTGGGGAGAGTGTAGCCCAACCCTCACCCCCCAAAACCCCCACAACACCCCCTCAGTATACCCCCCCACACTCGTCCTTTCAGCTCCGCTCCGCTCCGCCCCGCCCACTGTGGTGGTTACGTAACGACCTCCGCATCAAAACACATCACTTGCTGCTAGGCTGTTCGGCGAGCGGCGCCCCTTAGCAACGCTCTTGTGTATAAACATTTTCTGGCCGCTCCTCCGTCACTGACTTGCACGTTGCACATAATGTATCTCATTACCCATCGCCTCTTACGAAATGATACTATCTTGCGTTTTTACCCCAACTCCCAGGCAGTTCTACGGTCACTGACCCCTTTAGTAGGGTGAATCAAGTTGATACGAGATGATAAAGGAGTACGCTGGTATGCGCATAACGTGCACTTTAGCAACTTAAGCAGTAGGACAAGCTTTTATTTGACTGTGTTTCTCAGTTTCACATGTTTTCTCATCGCTGGGAAAGCCAGCCTCACCAACGCTGCTCGAACAACGGTTTTTTTTTTGCAAAATGGGTTCGCCGGTTTCACTTCAGTGTTTAAAAAAGGCCGAGAGTCAGTCTAATAAAGTTACGGCTCTCGCTACTGAGGGGTGCAGTTGAAGGTACAGCAAGCAAGCAGGTTACATAAAAATTATCCATACAAGGATCGCCTCAGGGATACGGCCAGTGTGAGTGCGTGTGTGTGTGTGTGTACAGGGAAGAGGAGGAGGCTCAGGGAAAAGGTTGCCAGTTTGGAGGAAGAAAACAAACCCACGTGCTACGTACATATGCTCTCCAAAACATCCCACACAACAATCCATTCCTGACACGTGTCGTCTCTCTTTTTTATATGTCTTATATTTGTCCGTGACGTGGGAGAGACAGAGAGATGACGACAACAAGCTCGGGTTAGGGAGGGGGTCTTGCCAAGGAGGAGGAGGCGCTAGCAGCAGCGGTGTGTGTGCAGAAAGTGTGGCAGTGGCGCAACGATTTCTCCGCGAGGTTCACTGTCATAGCACCACCACCTTCCCTCCCTACCCCACCATACTCCCTTCGATTTGAGGCCCACCACACTGCGTCCCACATGTCGCGCTCTTCTTCGACCACAGGCTGCGACCATAGCAAATGAGACACTTATCACACCCTCGCCGCACGGCGCTACGATCATCCATGGACTTATACAATGGTACGATGCTAGGGCATTATCGTCTGCAGTTTAAAAACCTGACATTTTAAGGGTCACGTACAGTCGTGACCAAGGATCTTACCGTCCTGCTTCGAGGGTTATAAGGCGGACAAATTAAACCTCAACTTTCTTACGGACACAACAAGAACAGACCCAAATCGGCAGTCTCGATGCCTCATACCTAACCAAACGTACCGTAATTATGATGATCCTAACCAAATATACTCATCCGAGTGGCACACATGGATGGGGGCGGGAAGAAGTAAGTTCTAGGGGTTCAAACGCTGTGGTGGCTTCCAGAAGGGTACGGGTCTAGACCCCGCACCTGCGGACAACTGAAGGACTTCTGCTGGGTACGGCCACTGCTCCCAACAGCCACAAGGTTGGTTAATTTCGTCTGTGCGACACAAGTACGGTTGTCAGTGAGATTAGACAAGCGACCTCGCGTCCAACGGGCATCACGTTCTGTGCCCACACACACTACTATCATAACAAAGGGAAAGCTGTATCATTAAACAAGGGACGCTATATTCAACGGGCCGTTTTCTTGTGCTTACGAACAGCTGTAATATGCACAGTGTTGTGCAACATGTGCGACTGCACTAGAACATCCTTGACAGTTAACAGGAGATAGCAATTACGTCCTCCTCCCACAGAGGCCTCCACCCGTCTCTTGGGCAGTCAATTTTAAAAGCTGGATGGAAAATTAAAAAAAAAAAAACCTTGGCACGGTTTTCAAGTCTTCCACACAGCCTCCTCTCTCTCTCTCTCTCTCTCTCTCTCTTAGCAAAAATAAAATTATTTGAAAAAAAAATCATATCACGATTTCTCTTGCGAACCTTATATACAGAATTTTTACACCAGAAAATCGAACAGTATCTGAGGTACTGAACTATATTTGCACAAGTCATTGATTGCACCTGCCTAAAGGCCTTAACCTTGATTTAATTCTTGCTGCTACAAACGACCAGTTTCTTGTGCTTCCTATAAAAGTCATCCTGTGAGCAACAGCACAAAAGGAATACAGTGGTCACAAAGGGTCTTTGGTCAAGACCCCAATAGCCTTATAAAATCATGACATCATTTACAAAAACAATGTGTCTTTCATATCGTATATTTATCCATCCTGAGTACAAGTGGGTTCGAGTGTAGTTGTTTACAGCTCTCGATGCGCCCGTGAGTACAAGTCATTGTACTCACGGGGGTTATGTAGTCGTCGTTGTACTCATGGTTTTGTCATCGTACTCAAGGCGCTAAAAAAATTTTCCTTTTTAATCTCGCCGCTTCCATTCTGACAGGCAAAGTGTCTTCACCTGAGGCAACAAAACGAGAGAGGCTGCGGTCGACCTGACTGTCGTAGGGGGGCGACGCTGCTGTCCACTTCCATCGGGCTGGATCCACAACCTACCTTTTGGCCCGAGAGAGAGAGAGAGAGAGAGAGAGAGAGAGAGAGAGAGAGAGAGAGAGGAACTAAAACAACACGAGCCTTGACGCAGACCGCAAACCGCACCGCTCACTTCGTACCTGAAGCCAACAACCACCACCCCCCCTCCAACCACACCACCCCCTTCTGCACGACGGCACGACCCTTGAGTACGACGTCCAACATATAACACACCGCACCAAAAGAGACGTTTCGTAAAGTCGTTCTCGAAGGGGTCGATGAGTCGTGTTCAAGGTGAGGGAGTGGTGGGTGGAGGGAGATGAATATCGCAACATCATACAATCCAAGCACACCTGCTCTTCATAGGTCAGTTTAATGCGACAAAAATATACCTTCGGAAAACTCAGCGGTCCAACAAGAACAGTCTGACGAGACTGAGATCCAGTGACGCAACGTGAGTGTGTGTGTGCGTGTGTGTGTGTGTGTGTGTGTGTGTGTGTGTATACAACAAACCATAAAAACTTGCGCTCCAAAGGTCACTTGGCATATAGATGTGAACGAAACGTAATTCAAAACAGAAAGCCTAGGGAGCGTGACGGCACGGCCTTTGAGCATGACGGTACGACCTTGAGGCGTGACGATACGACCCTTAAACATTAACGTACGACCCTTGAGCACACCGGTATTGCCTCTTGGGCATGACGGGTACTACGACCCCCTGAGCATGACGGTATGGCCTTAAAGCATGACGGCACGACCTTCGGCATGACAGTGCGATCCATGAGCACCGCGATACGAACCCTGGGTATTTGAAAGTCTAGCTAGCTCTACACCTGAGACTTGAGGGTCAAGATCAAAAGCCAAGCCATCGTATCCAAGGGTTGTGTACCAATCACACTCATGGGGCTCAAATAACATCTGTCTTAAGGGATCGTATGATCTCAACCAACACACAAAATCTGTTAATAAAGCATAAGCGCTAAAAAACGTGGAATTAGCAATGGACTGATAAAAAAGTATAATAAAAAAAACTGGTATAATCAATACGTCATTATTAACTGCTGAAGTGAATGTGGGACACAGCACGTTACAACAGACAGAGGGGAAACACAGGAAACACGAACGGGCCTCCTTGGTGAAGTAGTTAGCGTTACCACGGGCGCGGGAGTCGGCCCACAGCCAATCCCCTGTTCATCCTTACCACGGGGCTGGGGGGTTTTCAGTGTGAGAAAGTGTAAAAACATATGAGTAATGCCATGAGACTTAGATACAAGGTTAAGAGACGGCAACACATGTGTAAAACACTAACCTCGAGGCGCAAAATGGCATTGAAACACACAATAAGCACATGTCACACAAGTAAACAGGGACTATCCACACCTGGTTAACCTTGCTTCTGACATCATTCAGCTGTTCACTCCACAGAGCGACCTCGGGGCGGCACGCAGCGTCGAAGAACTCACCTCCCACCCGTTCGAGCTGCACAGATCTTACGAAGCCTGTTATTTTAGATCGCCTTCATCTTCCCGCCCGCACGGAGACTTCTTGACTCAGCCCCAAAAGGGAAAAAAAAAACACATGCCGCCACCTATCCCCAGAAAATTTACCTTTCACTCACGCTCTCACTGATTTGCTTTCTTTAAGCATATCTACGCAAATATTTCAAAATCAAAATCTGTAGACTTATTTGCTGTGCCCTACCAAGGGAAGAGGGAGTCGCACGCTGGTCAAATAATACTCTCCGGTGTAAACAATACAAGAATTCACTTTCCCTATCACGGGTCTCGACACGTTCATCCGTTTGTCTTGACACAGTACACACACACCCTTTGAAGAGTGTGATGTTATGGCACACAACGCCTGCTGGCTAAGCAATCCAGAGTTATGTACAAATCGCAGCTGGCTACACGTTCGTCGTTACACCCTTGGCTAGTTCTACTGTCATGGTACTCAGTCTTTACTGGCTATCTCTTGACATGGACACCATCCTCTGTTCATTAGTGTCTGGGTACACATCATCCGTTGGTTATGATGCTGGGGTACAACTCTCTCTCCTTCTCTCTCCATCTCCCTGCACCTCAGCCGGCCGTTCCTTAAACCTCTTGATGCATCGAGTGATTTGTTCCGGCATCCCACATGCTGCCACAGCTGTCGTTTGTGGACTGGTCGGGTACAAGCTCCTTCAAAGCGAGCCAGGGTGACCCACTACTGGCAGTCATGGTGGACAAACGGCCTCTTCGACCAAACGTTCCTCAATAAATAAACGAGCTCAGGGGGCACAAACAAGCCTCTAAAATCAGTGGTTTCCTTCAGACAAATGAAGACAAATGTCTTCAACAACGTTGTGTGTAATTACCTATTTGTACCGTAAGGGAAATAAGTTTACCATTCTCGATCATAAAACTTTTTGAAACTTCTGGTGTGGGTGAGTGTGTGTTAGTTAACAAACCGTCTTATTCACAAGGCTGAGGGCCTTATCAAATGCCTTCTTTACGTGCACCTGAACACACAAGGGTCTCTACCAGCAGTACTTTTAATTTTGTTCTGTTCTTCATTAGTCACTAATTAACGCACTTAAGCAAACCTTAAACTGGCAACGCATTCTGCTCAAAAAGGTTCCTTGGGTGGAGAAACTCGATCCCCGAAACGTACCCTGAGCCAAGACCCCAAATGTTAGTGCTTAGATCCTACAAAAAAAGCCTTCAATGGATCCTTTACAGTTTGTCACGCATGCGCCCAAAGCCTGATGATGTGAAGCCTCCAGAGGATTGACCAGCGACAAAAAAACAGATTTTCAGCAAAATTTGAAAAGAAATAAGAGAAATATTCAAGGGACCTTAACTTCAAACTATGTCTTAGTTGGAAAACTATCAACGTAACGCATATTAACGAATTTCTTTCAGCAACACAATAAAAGGTTTCCTCTCTGAACCATAACAGAGAACGCTGTCATATCTCGTCATCTATGCTATCAAAAACTCTATGACAGACTTACAGGTCTCGTCATTCGTGTTTTTATCTACGCCTCGGCGTTATTCATTTCATTAAACATTTTCTCTAAAACTTTAGTAAAAATCTTGTATCCAGGCTCCACCGTGCTGAATTTTCAACCCAGTGAACATGAGAGTAAGATGTTTGATGACGGCCCCGCTCTCTGAGGCCAACGTTGCCTAAAGGCCGTACTGGGAGTGCTTAGCATAACGTAGTGCATCTTCGAGCCTCAACAACCGTCGTATAGTCGCGCTTTAAATCGTCTTACCGTTGTGCTCAAACCGTCGCAAGTTGGGCACGTGTGGTTCAAAAAAAGAAGCTAAAACTACTGCACTCATGGCAGTTCGGTGGGGGGTAAATAGGAGTTTGTGGGGGTGGGTGGGTGGGGGTGTGATTTAGGAGCCTGGACAACATGAGTAGCAGCAGCAGTGGGAGGGGAGAGCTCCACCCCCACCATGCCTGCCCCACCCCACAACTAGACCAGCTGTCCTTGGAAGTGGCAGGATGGCAGGGCGCCAGGTGCCATTCTGCGTCCTCGTGTTTGTTTCCTTCTTACACGACACAACCTTGTTTACCAGACACAATATGTGTACTGTAAACAACACACGACACACTGTGACATACGTGATGTACCCTAATATTCCGTATGTCCATCAATATAACGGTACAGAAAACAGACACACACAGCAAATTCACTATATCCATCTTTCTCTCCCGCAAGGATCACACAACGGTAACAAAGAAGTAGAAAACGAACCAATGATCCAAGACTCTAACTAAAGAGAACAGTTTAAAAACACAGCAATTAAGCCACTTAAAAAAAAAAGAGAGCATTTAATTAACTCCTAAATCCCTGACTAGATCACCAGACGCAGCAGCAGTAATTACGTAATCACGAAGAAAAATTCAGCAGTTAAAACTATCAATTTTTTTTTCTTATTTTTACTTGCTCCAAGTCCTACAAAAAAAAAAAGTTCTATAAGTCTACCTATCCACATGAAGCAGTGGGATAAGTTTATCTGTGCAAAGTGACCAAGAGACTGGAGATGCACTCTTTGTTCACCACGAAACAGCACAACACTTGTCAGAAGCAACAATCACGTAAGCACACAAAGCAAGCATCATGCATCTTCCAGTCACACCAGCGTTTACAGGCCTCGGAGAAACTAATCGATCCTGCCCTACTCTAAAGTACTTCCTTAACTACGACAACTTACGACGAAATTTTGTCAGAAAGGCGAGGAGCTAAAGGTTTACCGTTGTATTAACATTCAAAGGCTCATGAAACTTCTACATTTTCGTACATCAAAGTTTTAAGGCACTACCAACTAAAAAAATAAATCCACAAACCAAAAGGATGAAGAACTTACAGAGGTTAATTCTTGTCGGCTTATTTAACACTGTCAGACACCCTTAAATAAAGCTCTTGATTCGTGTGCTGGCTTTGGAAATAAATATCATCTCAAACCTATCCAACCTTCATTAGCATCTTGAATGGAGAGTATTAATAGTGATCGAAGAAGCATGGTATTAAATCAGACTGTCATACAAGAAACATGTTATCTAAGGTAATGAAAAGCAAATGCTGGCACACTACTTACGATAAATTAACCTAAATTATGCACACTACTAACTTCAAATCATACAAAACCTATCTTCTATCCACTCTGGTAAGGTCCATGCCCTGACAGTTGGTTAAGCGTAAGCAATTTATACTGTATAAGTAAATACGAAGTACAATACAGAATTTACATATTGAGATGGTGCAACATTCCTTTTATTTGCCTATCCCACTGCCAGCACTTTGTTCATGTGTCCCCATGGTGATATGCAAAGATATAGAAAAGAGCAGTAAGACGAAAAAATATTGTACTTCAATTTCCGACTATCCCCCTCCACAGTGACGCGGGCTCAGCACTGCAAGATATCCATTACCTGAAGGAAGCCCTTAGGAAGGAAGGAGCCAGAAACTCACTCAAACAAGAAAATGTTGGCTTCCTGCAGAACATGTGACAACCAATCATGGTGTCTGGAACTGATTACGATTTAGACGGTAAGGACGTCAATTAAACCACACGTTTGCATCGCTCAAACTTACCAATTTTCTTTTAAATATTAGACGTGTCACTGGGCAATTCCCTCTGCTCTATCACCGTTTCTCAAAATAACTCCATCGTTAACTCCTTACCAATCACAAACAGCAGCCTCCTTGGGAGGGATACCTCGAGTGTTTAAAATGAGCACAGTCTCCTTGAACGTCTCCCCTTCAAAGCGGTTCAACAAGGTCATGTTACAGCAATGTCAAGCGTGTTTACATATCAGTTCGAGGTGCAATACTGATGCTTTATATATATATATATATATATATATATATATATATATATATATATATATATATATATCGACATCTAACGCTGACCCTCCAGAATCTGATACTTGTGATAGGCTTCGACCACACTGCCAAGTAGGGTTCTCATTAGGCTCTTAATGCACATATCTGGCTCAAATTACAACCTCTGATTCACACGAGGCGCAGGTTATCCAACACCCTGGACTTAAAAAAAAATGACACTGGCTCTCAAAACTTCCGGTTCATGAACCTTTCCAGATCAAACGCCTCGAACACGCGTACTAAACGGATGCTAGAAACGACCTATGAAAACTAAAAAAGATACGCGTAATACATCATGTGCAAGATGGTGAGCCACTAGTGAAAGATTTTACAGCACTTCTAGAAGGAAAGCACTTCTCAGGATTACCTCCCAACGTAAATACCGGTAACTTTCGGTGTCATTGTAGTGATCCAAGTCTGGCCAGTTAAAGCCCAGGCACGGCAAGTCTAAGCTTCTTAGTTCCAAAGCCTGTCCATACATATACCTTCACCATGCAAAAGCAACGAGGGATGCATTACCGACAAAAAGCTAGTGAGGCACTCTAAACCCCAGTGGTCTTTACTGTAGCTAAATCATGTAACATTTTTCTTTAGCATTCAAAGATGTGATCAAATCATGTTGATGAAGCTGTTTTAAAACCTGTAAAAATTATCTATGACACTACGGTCAACTTAGAGACCCACAAGACACTCTTGGTGTTGCCAACATAAAAAGGACTTCTACTGTACAGACAAGGACATCAAATAAGGAAATAACCGTTCTTATAAATAATGATCATGTAGGGAATTACTACTTCTGTATCTACATATCCAATGTATCTACCTAAACATATATGGTATGGAAGGAATACATACACAAAATAAATATATATAACTACCATTTTGTAAATCTTGTAAATCAGCTTTTCAAGAGCAGGATTTCAACTGGTTCCATCACAGACTCATCTCGAATCCACCACAGTGCCCAAGTCAGAACTGGACAAGAGTCCAGGACTCGTGCAACACTGGGACTTCACATATATTATGATCAGGCATACCATAAAATAACCATTCTTACATTGCACTGGGTAAAAAACCTATACTTTACTGAGTAGAAATCCAACTTACCTTTAAAATTTTTATTTCTTTGCTAAGGAGGTTCTGACTTTTAGCAATGTTCTTTTTGGTGATACTTTTGATGGCTACAGGCATTGACGGTTTCTGTAAAAAGAGTAAATCAATTAGAGAACAGTAAAACAACAGATTTACAAACTGTAATCAAACTATCATTAAAGAAGAAAATGAGCCCGAATTATGTACTATCAAGTCAAAAACACACACGTAAAGAGAACATAAAACAATGGCAAAAAAAAAAATGCAAGCCTGAATCGAATTCCTACACATAAAACTGTGTAATACGGAACGAAACGTGAAGTCTGGGAAGAGAAACACACGTACGAAAAACAATCTAGGAAACAAGATACAGAAACCTAGCCGCTCTCAGGTCCCACAGTATTCCTGTCTCCAGCCCTCCCCCAAACACCGGTTTGCACACAAACACACATTTCCTTTATCTCGCTTCTTGGTTAAGTTGGGCTTATATACGTTTCAAGGGTCGAGGTGACGCTTCATAGAGATGAAAAATGATAAATCTTGTTAGGTTCGGTAGACAAGTTGGGTTTATGTAAAGTTTAACGGAGCTCGGGTTACCTTATGCTCGTCAGTGAAGTTTGGCTTAATCCGCGTGAAACCATGGTGACAATCAGAATGCTGCTAAAAATATAATTGTTATATAGATCATACATTCACATGAAGGGTTCACCAAAATGCTTCATAATCACTGGAATTTGTGTTTAAAGACTGCATGTATGGCAGTCAATGAGTATTTGGTTTTGGATATAACTATAAACCTGTCGATAATCTAAGGTAATTCAGCCATAATCAGTATCATAAGAAAAACATAAAAGTAAGCCAAACAAGGAAGGTAAAGATATCCCCATTTTTAAGAAACACAGCAAGTAGGGGCGCGGAAGAACACAAGACGATCTGCAAAGCAAAAGAAGTCTGCTGGTAAACACCTGATGGTGATAATATTATAGACACACAAACACAAGCGAAAAATCCGTTAAACACCATGCCAGGATACACAGACACGTATACACATCTGGAATACAAAACAGCCAGTCCTCTTTCAACCAAGCACAAATACACGCGAGGTAAAATAAATTTGTCCAGCTCAAGTACGAATCGAAGCATAAAAGTTGTGTGTGTGTGTGTATATATATATATATATATATATATATATATAT